>JARKHS020031958.1:0-75000 GCA_030143305.2 Amblyomma americanum
CTCTAATCCGTACATGCACTACAAATGGTTCCCAGAGCAGTTTAGCCCCGTCTGTTCTCTATGCGGGAAACAAAAGGCAGGCACACATCACATCCTATACTCATGCAATAGAGACAAGCCATATAAGAGTGCGCAGCTCTATACTCAACCGCAGTGGGAGGCCGCGCTGCACAGCTCGCACCCGGAGGTTCAACTCCCAGCCAAAGAGCGGGCCGAGGAGGTTCGGTCGGCCACCTGGCGGCCGGCCTAGAAGAGGAGACCACCGCGGGGAGGGGACGCCACCCCAACCCGCGTCTAAAACCTCTTCTTGGATAAAGTTTACCTCCTCCTCATTATGTGGAAGCAAGTGCGAAAACGATATTAAAATACCTCACAGGTCGGCACAATCTAGAGACAGCGATGGCGGGGCGACGATGAGCAGCGATGCGCACTTCGTTCGAGAAGAATTCACTTCACGCCGGCGAAGCTGCCACGCATTGGTGACCGTCTCTGTCGTGCTCACAGCTGCTAGTGCTGCAGCATTTGTGGGGCACTCCTTGGTCTTGCAATGTGCGCTCTGAGGAGAAAAAAACGACAGACGAAGCTGAACGCCGCGACGCCTCACAACAACAGCGTCGGTTTGTTTATCTCTTGCAGGCGGGCGCATTGCGGAGCTGTCATTTTGACTAGCGAATTAAAATTATTTTATGAACTAGCTAATACAGTCTAAAATGCTGCAATTAAATCAGGAAGACATTTGCGTTTATTTCGAGATTATAAGTGCTATTTTTTTCAAGGGAAGGTGAGTGCGAGGTTGTTCTCAATGGCTCTTGAGATTCCAATGGCCATTCGCGGAACTCCATCGAGGCGATGTCCACCGAGCGCAATGGTCGATCCCCATTTGAGTTCGATGTCCATTGACTCAAAGGGCATTGAAACTGCCCGTGTGACGGGTAAAACACAGGTCAGCCCCCGCGTTACTTGGTGCTCAAACGCAGTCTAGCACGCCTAAATGTTGACCGCAGCTAATCTGAATGCCAAAGTCTATTGAATAAGCTTTGTTGTTTTCGCTAATGTTGCTGTTTGTCTTGCAGCTGACGTAGTCACAGTGCCCATTCGTGACATCAATCTTAAATTTTTCTGTGCTTTTAAAGCGACACTGTTTTCCTTTGTAGCCGCCGCAGGCCTTCGTGAAGTTGCTTGAAATGCTAATGTATCTTAGAAAGCTTATTGGGCCCCACGATCAGATCAGTGCCGTCCACGACGGCAACAGCTGGCATTGCGTCTTTGGAGCTAAATTACCGCTTTGTTATCAGCAAAATAGACGAGGCCACTGAAAAAACTTTGTCGTCAAAATGTGCAGCGAGGGGACGACGAGACGAGGCCACTCTTGAAGATATCGAAAGCTTTGAAGAAGGTCTTTCAAGATGAACAACGGTTATCATACACACACGAGCGTCCCGCACACGCGCAATATGCTGCCGAAATTAACGCCGCTTCACTTTCAGTTTTTTAACACCAAGCAAAATTGGCAGCTGCCCCTCCTCCATTCTACTTTCCACCTCCACCACCCAAGTCCACCGAGAGCTTGGCTGACTCGCGTGGTCGGTCAGCCGAGGCAAGGCTCACTCGACGCGCCTGTCCACTTCATTAATTTTTAATTTTCTCCAAAGCAACGAAATCGCTCTCTCTCTCTCTTCCTCTCTCTCTATCTCTCCATTTGACGTCGAGAAAGTTTCAGATCGCGACGGGCCTCTTATTAGCGGGTGCCCCATTGTTTTGGGTTAAGCAAAGTCCGAAGTGCTCATTATCTCCGCTTCCGTCCTTCCTTCCCCTTCGCTCGACGGCCAGAGCAGGAACAGCAGCGCTTCTGCCGTCCCCTCCTTCCTTCCTCGAGCGCAAGTCCGTTCGCTCAATCGCCACTATACTATAACTTCTTGCGGGAAGGAAGACTTCTCAGAGCCCGGCCGAGCGCTAACGGCAAACAATATTTTTTTCTCCCTCCCTCCCTCCCTCCCCGTCCGACCCTCACCTGCTCTCAGGGAAGCCTCTTTACTCGAGTTCTTTGGCAGTGGGTGCTCTGAGCAGGAGGAGAAGTCACCCTTCGCCATCGCCTTGCTCCCTTTCTCCCAAGTCGCCGGAGCGAACCAAATCGATAAATTATTCCTTAATTGCAATCACACGCACGCCACCCCCGAAGCTTCGCCGCCGCAACCCGCCTTCGTCTTTCGTGCGCGCCTCTTCTTCCCGCCGAGGCGCTGCCTCGCCGCCGGAGTCAATCTGGCGCGAAAACCCGAAACTTCCTTCTTTTCTCTCTCTTCACCTTTTCTCCCCTAGCGCTTTCTCCGTGTCGCCTTTTTTTTTTTCCTGCGAACTTCAACGGCCTTCTATGTTATTCCAGCGATATATTGTTTTTGTTTCGTCTGCCATGCGCTATCAACTATCAACCCGTTCCGTTATGGCTTTGTTATAGGCTTCCTTTTGATTTCTCTTTTGTGTCTTTCTTTCTTCCTTCCTTTCTTTCTTTCTCTCTCAAAATTTGCGCCTTCTTCTCTGCTCCCAAAACTTTGGCACCGCGGCCGCAGCGGCGTCGTCAGGCACGCAAGCGTGAAGCGGACAGTGCGGGGATTCTTCATTATCTCATCTTTATGGCGCCGCTGTCTCGGCGTTTTTCTCTCTTCCACCAAGTTGCCAGGACTGAACTTTCGGCATTTTGGCTCGAACAAGGCTTTCCTCTTCTCGTCTTACTATTTTCTCTTTGCCCTGTTTCGTTCACTGTTTCGTTCACTGAATTTGTTTCGCCTATAAGCGAAACAAATTTTTCTCAAGCTTCCACACGTTCGTTTACGCCGCCGCTCGCTTTTTTGTGATGTTCATAAAATATTCAAAAGTGAGTTAAGAGGGTTGTGCACCGAGCCAAAAGCTTTCGTGGCTGTTCATTGTTCAGTCAATCTTCAGTCCGAAAGCAAGGAATGAAGGACGAATTATATGAGCAGGAACAGTAGAATCTGCAATAGGCTCTAAGAATGCCACTTTGCCATTGTGTAGACTACTAGCGAAATATTTAGGTCGTTGAACGTTATTTTTCTCGTGCCCGGTCAGTGTTTTAGGTTCTCAACGTTGACAATAGCCATGAGAACGAATTCATGTATGTTTTCAACATCCGATAAAACAGAGTTATCTACTCACATGACGAAATCCACTACTATCCCTGTTTTTTTTTTTTGACTGGATTTTCTCTTACTTTTTTTAGACCTCTTTGTTATATTTTGAGTGATCAGGCATTGTCATGTTCTGGCCATCGCTTTACACCTTCTTGCCTTCAGTGCTACAGCTACAGGCGCTATCATGAGCAATAGTAAGAGACCCCTCCATATTCCTGCCCGTGTCACTCTGTGCAGGGGCTCCATTTGACAGAGAACTTCCGGTGTCGAAACCGGCGCTGTGGGCCCGTCTCGATCCCAGAAGTGCTCTGTTAGGTGGCGCCTCCACGCAGAGTGGCGCGGGTCGGAACTACGTGGGGGTTCTTTTATGGCCCACGATGGCACGCCTAGCTTTCTTATGACAACATCTGCGGACACTGCCATCATCGGCTTGCATTTCTCTGCAAACGAACCTTGGCAGCTACAACAGCTGTTCAAGACGACCACCGTTTATTAGCGAAGTTTGAAATGTTTGAGCCGCTTGATGCATTCGTGGTCGTCACTATTATAAGGAAACGCACCGTGGCCCTGGTGCTGTAAAGTGCCGAGCTTCTGGGTCGCGAACAGAGGTGATTCGCGGAAAACATGCGCATTGTATAAAAAAAAAGGGTATTGTACACATGTCTTGCGGTACTGTAATTCAAGTTATTCTGACTGATTTATCACGTACAATTCAGCAGCTTTTCTTTTTGCAGGTGGCTTGCCTTGATGCGAAGTTTTCAGTCTCATCAAACCGAAATGTTCTTCCCAGGGGAATGTCCTGGCAAATGTGTCATCAAGGGTATAACTTGAGTGGTAGCGGTAGTAACATTACGCAAATATTAGTCACACGCTACGTTACTACCACTAAAAATAAAAATAACTAACACTGCACAAGACGCCAATAAAGATGGAATGCGTTTTTGACTACTCTTACGACGTACATAGGGAAAAGAAAATAGGAAATTAGCGTACGTTTGGTGTAGAAACTACGGTCCATGGTGCAAAAAATAACGGAGCGTGTACGAGATATGAAGAATTAGGGAAAAAAACTAGCTTATGCAGAAGGCTTCAGCAGCAAAGAAGACAACTATAGTGTTATGATTTAAATAGAAGAGATTTCTAGCTCACCAGAATGATGAGAATTCAGCACTTTCCTTCTGAGTCTCGCTTATGTGTGCATCAAAGATGCTTCAACAGACTTGATAAGTGAGCTTTGCATTACAGACACACCAACTAATCGAACAAAAAGCACACATAGAAAACATAACAGAAGGAAACGATCCGCTGTACTATTGCTTCCTCAGCATGGCACTTCCAGGTCGCATCGAAGAACTCTCCGTAGCTCACTGTCATGTGGTAGCAACACAGGTGGATTTCAACCCTTTTGGCGGAAAGCGTTTGGCCGATCTAAATTGAAAAGCAACACCTTACTGCCTCTGGACATTAGCGCCTCATCGCTGGGGGCGTGACTCTGAAGTAGCGTCGTGCATATGCGGGGCCATGCATTGCAAAATTTATTTTGTAATTAAACTTCAAGCTAGCGTTCAGACACACGTGGCTTGACAGAGTGATTAAGCATACGCTTGAAAACGAGGCAATGAATGAAAAACAGATTGCAATAATGACCGGCCGCGGCCACAAAAAATACGCATTCTTTGCACAAGACAGCCCATAGCTAAACAGCCGCTTTATTAAGGAGTCCTCGCATGGACTTGAGCAACTGCTCCAAGCCGATGAATAGTTCTTCCTGGAAAGTAATTATTTTCTGCTCTGAAAGGCCAGTGCACGAAAACGTCATCGGTCAAGTAGAATGAAGTCATAAATGCCGATCGCCACAATCAGAGAAATTAGCGAGGAAAGAGCAAGACAGGAACTCGTTATACATTCATGCCGCACGAAAGGGCGAGCTGATTTGCATCTCTTTTTGTTTTCCCATCGCGGTTACTATACAGCATACTCATGTGCCAGGAACCGAGCCGCTCATGTGCGCCACTCCATGCGAGGCAGTTAAGCTTGTAGACAAATTTTTGCTTCGCGGGAAAGGTGGCAACAATCAAGAAAAGAAAGGCATCGATAAAAGCGTGACACGGAATGCGGAAAACGTGATCTCGAGCTCTGATACCGCGGTTAACGCGTAAACAGTGCCGGCAATGTAGCGCCTATAATGAGCACACGTCGAGGCAGTGTCCTTATTCATGGCGGCTGTAGAGCGTCTGTTTCTTTTTTTTGTCTTTTCTTAACTTTGGCGTGGGAAGCGCAGGGCGATGCATGCCCTGGAAAGCGGCCGCACAGCGGAGCCGTTAATCACCACACTGCAGCAGCCGGCTACGCTCGTGTGGTTTCAATTAACGCGGCGCCGAGCGAGCGTTCCAATAACCTCTGTAAGGGAGCAGAAAAACGAGTAAGCATCGCCGAAAAGAATGTGAGTAGCCGGGGGCTCATGTCGTGACCGGCTCTCAAAACCAGATGTCTATAGATGAAGCTAGCTATTCATTTTGTGTCCATTTTTTTTCCTTTCCTCGCGAGCCCTCCCCGATCGGCTGCCCTCACTCACAGCGAAGGCGACGCCGGCCTTAATATGAGCGCGAATGAAACCGACTACGCCAGTCCAGGCAGCCGCATAAGTTGCCGCTCTAAATCACACAAGCGGGCCGCCCCACAGAAGCTGTCGAAAGCAAAACAACTTCGCGATGAAGCTCGAGCGTAGCGACCTGTGTTTTCGACCTCGGCCTATAGATGCCGTTCCCAATCCTATTCTCCGGCGGCCTTCTCCTCATGTTGGCCACCCGATCGCCGTCGAGGAAGGCAGACAGAACAGGAGAGCAGAAAAAGAAAACGACGAATAATATCAGAAAATAAAAAGGAATCTGAAGCAAGAGAGCTAGTGGGAAGGGCCTGGACCCGAAGCCCCTCACGGATCAGCGCCTCCGGGTGCCGACCGGGCCAAAAGAGCCGCGAGGACAGCGCCACCATCCGTCTCTATGGAACAACTTATCTCGATTAGCGCCGCGTACCGTGCCTTTTCGGGAATCCCGGCTGTGTGCGCATTTCTGTGTCCAGAAATTTGAATCTCTCGCACTCCCTTGCTCAGGGCGGAAAACTTACGGGTGCGTGTTTGAATGCGTCACTCTGCCGTCTTAAAACGTCCCGCATCTCATCCAAAACAATGAAAGGGTAACGATGATTGCTGTTGACAGGTGATGTCTCACCGGATGCGCATAGCAAATATACCGTCTATTCTACATAACCACTCTAGAAACTCACGCGATAATATATGCCATTGTGCCACACAGGAAGCATCTTTGCTCACTCAGCACCAGACCGTTAACATCAACATGTATACCGACTGCTGCAAAGTCGCCCGCAATATACAACGCAGACTACTAGAAACCCTCCTACATGACATTATAGTAGAATCCTATAACAGCAATCTGAACAATACAATCACCCTGCACTGGATACCTCGTCATGCTAGGATCGAGGAAATGAGTTGGTTTATCAACGGGCCTGCGAAATCAACATCCGGGCGCCATCGATCCCCTGGCTAAATCCAACGTACGTGGAAGATGTCGCAAAAGAGAAAATAGCTGAATACTACCAGAACGCCAGGGAAAATGGCACAATTTTACCCCAACCTCACCTGTCACTGAACACGGAGCAAGCACACGTGCTTCGCAAAGTTCAGACTAATACTCTCCTCACCCTATAGGCAGCCGAAGAAAAGGACACTGTAAACCTTACACCGCATTCGCAGTGCAAACGGTTTGTTGCTCCTAAGCCCGCCGACAGGAGCGTGCTCTCCGGGAGTGGTCAGCGTGCTGCGTTCGCCTCGAAGACAAAATGCAAAAGTCAGCGCGCCCTGAGATTAGGGAGCAAGCGAAGCCGGTCAAATCAATCTGGCCAGCCTTTTAGGAGAGCACATAAATCTCCGGTCTGCCACCTCGCTCGCCGGCCACGCTTTGGTGATTCGGCGTCCTGAGCCGAGCGATGGCCGCGTATACCTTGCAGAGCCGCTCCCCTCGGCGCCGCCTTTCCCCCGCGTGTTCTCACCTTCCGACAGCGAGTCTTGTCAGAGCTCCAGCAGCGACGACAATGACGTATGGCCTGCCATAAGCTGCCCCGTCTCGAAGAACCTCGGCGAGGGATCGAGACAGCATTGGGCCGAAATGGACAAACCGAATGCACCCGTGGTTTCGGCGATTGAATCCGACGAAATACGTGCACCGCTGAGAACGCTCATCAAGCACATGTTCGCAACGATAGCGGAAGTGGAACTAAAGACGCTCGCACACTCCAAAATCTGAAGTGTGTGCACGCAATAGTCCTGGGTCTTGAGGGTCGAATAACGTGAGGGGAGTTTTTTGTTTGTTTGTTTTGTAAGATGGAAATGAGCTGAACGGAAAAGTACCAGACCGGGTTCGTTTGTGTTGAAAAATAAAAACATTTTGTTCGGATATACAAATCGCACTGCCTTTTTTTTTTTCAGCCCGAACAGCGCAATTCACTTGCACTGTTCCACTAGTCGCTATGCACTCGGCTCTTCAAAACAGAAGGAAAATAGGAAAAATGAAGGGAGAAGAGTATTATGCACGGTTGTCTACACTCTACTGAAGATAGGGAGGTTGTTATGTAAAGAGGTAACAGAGGAAAGAGGAGGATGAAGTGAGGCCGAAGGGTGTCACTCAAGGGAATACATACAGAAGGTTGGGTACGATTATAAAGAACAATTCTGATATGCTTTGGAACCGAAAGCGACTCAGGGAAGCCTCTTTCCAAGCACCTCAGCGAACGCTCTTTAGAATGCACGGCTGTGGGATTTCATGGCGCAGTGGTACCGAGCGCATAAGTTATACATTATGCGCGCAAGTGTGCACGCGCGCAGTGAAGAAAGCGACCTTCTACCCTCAGCCGTTAGACTCTAAATGCAATGCTTACGCGCTAGCATAGCTGCATGGAGTTACAAACAACACAGCTAGACGCACCGCTACATTTCAAGCCCCTATAGCATCGAGCACTTTTATCCGTGGTTAAGCCGTGGAACACGAACGAGAAGAGTCACGGGCATCGTACGTGTAAATCTGTAACAAATCCTCAAAGGGACCTCCTGATGGTCGGCTAGTCGACGTGCTGCCCTGGAATGTATGTTGAGCGCAAGTTCACAACAGCACTCAGTCTTCCTTTTAGTCATGATGTGCGTATTATAGGTCATGCACGAGACTCACCCTTCTTTCGAAGAAATGGCATGAAGACGAGACAAACAGGACAATGCGAGACTTCCTGTAGCCCTGCTTGAGGACACACAAGAGAACAAGCACCCGTTGCGGCAGTTTATTCTGATCGGTGCCCATGAAAGCGCTAGTCGTTCAGTGTGTTCCCTTACGGACGGCCGTCGGCTTATTGTCAAAGCATCTCTGCCCGAGCGCGGGGCCGTTAAATGTTCGGGAGAGCGTAAGCAGCTCATGAGTTGGGATTACGCCATAAGGTGACGACAAGCAGGCAGCAAACACGAGTGCTCACTGGAAAGCCAGAAACGCTGCGACAAAGCCACGCGGCTGCTTTATCCACAGGAACAAAGATTGCACGCCTTTGACAATGATTGCTTCGTTCGCGCCAAGCACTTGCAGCTCAGTGCCGATGGGGGCGTCTTTACCTGCGTCTTCTAGTCTGGCGGCCTTGCTGCTGCACGCACGTCTTTTTCCCCATGATTCATGGCCATTCCTGGGACAGCAACGTTCGGTCGCCCGAACCGGATCGGGGCAGAGGGGGGGGACCGTGTGGCGTGCATGGCTTTGTACCATAAATCCCCACGCCGTGACTCTGGTCGGCTTAGCGGTTTCCCTTCTGCTCCCACCGTCGCCGAACGCCAGTAGAGCCTTTCGGGATCGCGTACTGCGTGACGACAGCTGACGTCGGACGTCAATTCGGTCGCATGAAGCGTGGCCCGTGATCGGGCTGGAAGGCCCGGATGCGTTGACATTCTAACGGATGCGAGGTGCCAAGTTCCCTTCCTTAATCTTTATGTTGCTGCTGCCATCTTGTCGCTGTTGGACCGTGTGTTAGCCCCAGGTTCGCGAGAGGGGCTTAATCCTGTCCCGTTCGTTGCAATCGTTCGGTTTTCGCTGAGCTTTGTTCTTCGACGTTATTGATAAGAAAAACTTGAGCCTGACGGGCACGCCGTTCTGTTACTTCACCAGCGAAGCAGGCGCCTTGCTAGGCACAGAAACTTTCTGAGGCTGCTCCAATTGAGGACGCATTGTGGGAGAAAGCATCACAATAAACGGGACGTAGAAATGAAAATTAAAAGACCGGTTACTGTCTTTCTTTGAACATTAAATTTGTCTATATTTCTTTTTTCGCCCATAGTTTGATGTGCTTGAGCCTCTCGTTTGTAAATCCCCTTCTCTACCCGACTGATTTTTTTGTAACTGCTTTAATTGTGTTCTCATTTGATGTTACTGATTGTATTCATTGTCCTAATTGCCCTCATTGTATGTTTATATATATGTTTTACTAGATTTGTTCTTTTTTTTAAACCTCTTTGACTTTGTGCTTGTATTGTCGTACGTACGTCACACCCCCCCCCCCCCCTTATGTAATACCCTGTGAAGGGTCCTTAAGGGATCAATAAATGATGATGATGATGATGATGATGATGATGAAAAGACACGCACGAGCGCGACGTACAGTACATTAATGCAACTGTGGGATGTTTTGGCATTTCGATAACAACGTGACCCAAAACAAGCATATCTCTCACTACTTAGTATAAGCAAGCAGAAATTTAACGAGGAAAAGTGATCGAAGAATGTGGAGGAAGCTGGTCTGTCGGAGTTTGCTTATTTGCTGTCTTCAGCGTGGTTTAAATAACTATACGGTCAAACGCACTAACCTGATGGCCGCGCTGGCTGCGTTTGTTTTATCGAGCTTCGTAATAAGGGACTACCCATATTGCAGCCCAAAAATACAAAGTTAGACAAAGCGGCGTTCATTCCTTGGACGCTTCCGCTACGCACGCATGTTTCTGCAAAGCAGACCTTATCACGGCGCCTTACAAGCTCTCCCAACGCAGTGATTCGCTCCTCGCCAATACCCTTGCCGCTGGCGAGCTGCCTTAGGCACGCAGTGTTACTAACCGCGATTGACGCGTTCAGGGCAACCCGTGTTGGGTCGGCCTGTTCGATCCCCGACAATGTTGTGCGGATGGAGTGACGAAGACAGCGTAGTGCGCGTGCTACATGTCGGCTGTCCACGCACTGCCTCAGTCACACGGTGGGGGTGGAGAAGCCGAGGAAACGATTGGGCGGGCAAGACGCGCCACGTGGGTGGCTGAGCCAGCAAGGCATACCACGTGACTCGTCTAAACTTAGATTCAAACTTCTCAAACCACTGCCACTGATAGTGGTTGACCACCTATACTATGTGCAGTAGTTCCCTTTTCAACACTGCCGAACTCCTGTAGACCTCGTAGCCTGTTGTGTCCGCCTTTTTATTGCTTTTTTCATGTCGTCATGTAATTTGGGGACGAGGGAGGATTCGCGAGAGCTGGGAGACGCTCTTATTCAAAGCGATGGCGGGAAGTTCTTTGACTCTACGGAGGCGAGTTTGCGCCGCCTTCTCTATCGTTCGCATTAACCCATGGCTGCAGTCACGGTTGTTCATTTTACATGAGACGCAGTGGAGTTTCCCTGGCATATATGTCTGGTAGCACCAACCTCGTTCGCAATAAACTATAGGGTTCGTTATAAGTGGGTTCGGCTTATTCACAGCAAAGACAGAGGCTAGTCTCCTCTTTCCTTATGTCGATGCTTTATAAGCTGGTCGCACAGGTTACGACCATGTTTGAGTTAAACATTTCAGGAAAGTTTTTCTGCAATGACTTATTTATCCAGTGAAAAGGTACTGTGAACATGCTCTTTTAGTTTAATCGAGTCGGATAGCCCACAACAATTTTTTTTTGTTTTCAAGTTCGCGATATCTTACTCGCTGATTTCTTTTTATTCCGCTTATCGCGTGGAACTCGGGCGACTTTACGCACTCCCATTTCACTTAAGTACCCGGGGCCCTGACTCGTTCTGAAGTCAGCGAGTTTACAGACCAGTCTGCTACATCACTGGTATACCTGGTATCACAGATATGGCCAGATGCCATATCTGTGATTTTCAGTAGCCACAAGGCCATTGAGCATAAACTTCCTGTGCGTTAATTTTCTTGGTAGACTGCAGAAAGAGAAGTGCTGAGCTGATAACGCTATACCATCAATATGCCCGTCCATTGGAAAGAACATGGTCCCTCGTGGTTGGCCGTGGCGGTCGCCGAAAAGGAAAGAGGCCATGCACTGCTTCTGTCCCTGTGGAAGTCATGCCTGCAATCAAGGATGTGGCAGTGCCGTGTTTAGTGACAGTGCCATTTGTGGTAGTCTGCCTCTTATGTTTAACTCGGTATTTTCTCCGTTTTCGCTTTGAGCGGCTTGCCGTTTCCCCCTGGGGCAGGGTAGCCAGCCGGAATCAACTTTTGGTTAACCTCCTTGCTTATCCGTTTCTTACTGTCCCTCACTTATTCAGAGACGACTGAACTGACCACCTCATCAAAACCTGGATAGTTTAAACAGATAATGTGACAAATAAGGTGACGGGTAAATACAGCGCATCAGAGAGGGTGAAGGAAGGACGCTCTGTAGTTCTCGCGCGATTGCTTCTGCAATGTTTTACATGGTTTTGATTTTTTTAAAACGTTAAAAAGATATCAAGGCCCTCCTCTCCTACTTATAATTACCCTTTCCCGGTCTTCTGTACACCCTCATATCACTGAATGCAGGGCTCCCTGGTTTTAAGACTTCAATGATGGCGAGCGCATGTGTTCGGTATTTCGCCAAGTCCTTAATGACGTGCACGGATCTCTTGCTTTTGCTGTTTATACTCTCACGAAGTGGTGACGGCAGTCCGGCATGCAGGAAGAGAGCGAAAAGTTCTTCTAAAAGAAAACCTTATTGGGCTCACCTGCGCCCACAAAGAACTGAATGACTCGGCGGTGCCGCAGCAACAAGCGTGCTTGGCTCGTCGAACAGAATGCCTGCCGCTCTCGACCGTGCTCAATTTAAAGCTGATAGCGAACTTTCGAGATACAGCGTGCGAAGTTACCACAACAGTCTGGAACAACGTAGAATCAGCTCCGCTTGGATGCGATCAATGGAGACAAATCTGGTCGCGTCTTCCACTACAAACAAAGCGATAAAGCGGCGTGCCGGCAGCTTTGAAGAATGAACAAACTGCACAGAAATTTGCGCCATTACTCCCCTCTCAATGAAGCATCGACCCGATCATTTAAAACAAATCAGGTAATTAGAAACAAACGAACAGTTCACAATAAACATCGAGAGTGGAAACACAGTGTCCTTTAGAGCGCATAATAGCGCTTTAGACGGACGACATGGACAACATCTGGTCGTTCTACGAGGCATCGCTGGGATGCAGTCATTTCCTCACGGACGACTTCATAGTCCTGCTCACCTAGCCGACGAAGAACCTTGCACGGGACGAAATTGCGGTGCAAAAGTCTATCACTCAATGCACGGCTGCAAATGGCCGTCCAAACCCAGACACGGTCTCCTTGCTTGTATTCTGCATGGAGTCTTCGTAGGTTGTAGCGTCTGGAGTCGTTCTGCTGCTGGTCTTTGATCTGCAATCGGGCAAGAATTCCGACTTGTTGTTGTTGTTACCCTCATACAATGGCACACGCCCACATAGGGGAGATTGGCCACGAATTGGGGGCACAAAGAGTTTTTCAGGTAAATATTTCCTGGACGAAAATAAAATGAATGCCGAGGAAGGAAGAAGTAAACTCTGCGCGTTGAAGGTAGGCGGCGGCGTCGACGTTCTCTTCTTCGGTAACGCCGGGCAGCATGGCGTGTATATAGCGTGGTGGTGGCCTCCCTGCCATGGACGACCCTAAAAGGCGTCATCTGAATGGTATCCAGCACTGCGGTGTTGTAGACGAAGACGATGCAAGGCAGGATGACGTCCCAGGTCTTGTGTGCGGCATCGACATACATGGCCAGAATGTCAGCGATGGTTTTGTTCAGGCGCTCCGTCAATCTGTTGGCCTGCGGATGGTATGCAGTTGTCCTCAGGGGCTTGTTTAAATGTAACGCAGGATGGCTTGCGTTAGTTCCGCCGTGAATGCTATTCCTCTGTCCGCGATGAGCAGATCAGGGGCGCCGTGTCGCAGAAGAGTGCACTCCGCGAAACATTTGGCGACTTCTGCTGCTGTTCCGTTCGGTAGGGCTTTTGCTTCAGCGTAGCGGGTCAGGTAGTCGGTTGCTATGATGATCCGCTAATAATATTTCCAGACGTTGACTTCGGGAAAGGGCCAAGCAATTCCGTGTCGATCTGCTCGAAGGGCCTTGAAGGGGGTTCAATAGGGTTCAGAAATACTGCTGGTAGGATGGGAAGGGGTCTTTCGTCGCTGACAATCTCGGTAGGTTTTCACATAATGTGCGACATCGGCAGACAGTTGGAGCTCGTAATACTTGTTTTGAATGCGGTGGAGGGTGCGAGAAAACCCGAGATTTCCAGCTGTCGGCTCGTCGTGTGAAGCCTGTAGAACTTTTTTGCGAAGACTTACAGGTATACAACAAAGGAGGTAAGCTGTTTTGTTCGCTGCGAAGTTCTTCACGAGGACATCATTGTGTACACAGAACGAAGACAATCGTCGCTTGAAGGAGGCGGGGGTTGAAGAAACTTCGGCGGTCGTCGAATGGAATGCCCGCCACTCTCGGCCGTGCTCAATTTAAAGCTGACAGCGAACTTTCGAGACACGGCTTGCAAAGTTACCACAACTGTCTGGAACATCGTAGAATCGGCTCTGCCTGGATGCGATCAGTCGAGATAAACTTGGTCGCGTCTTGCATCACCGGCTCCTTCTCTATTTTTCCATAGAGGAGGCGCTGGCATCACAAACTGATGGGAGAAAGCCGCGTGCCGGCAGCTTTGAGCAATGAACAAGCAAACAGTACAAAGATTCGCGGCAGCAGCTCCTTCGTGGGTGGGGATGCTCATTGAAAACAACTGTCCACTCCACTCGCGGCACTCCTTGTTAGAGAAAGCGGAAGAAAAAAAAACATAAAACAGACTCCCCACAACAATAGGGGGCGTACACGTCACTCCCAGCGGCCACGCGCACACACATATACAGAAAGCACCCAGTCAGGAGCCAGCACGCGAGTCACGGCGATATAAAACAAGCCTCGAAATGTCGAACGCTTCGAATTCACCCACTTGAAAATTCAGGGCGCCTTCGGTTGTCCCGGTCGGGCGCTGGCTGTGGAGAAGTAAACACGCCTAAACGCGTTAGGCTGCGTACAAGTACGGACAAAACGGTTCAGCCCTTCGGCAATGATCTTTTTTTTTTTTTGCGCGCGCGGTGGAATCCATGCACTCTCCTTTTGTTGAAATTACTCAAGTTGTCGAACGTTTATCCTATTGTTGTCATTACAGCTGTGCGCTTATTTATTCTTAGTGTTTTCAAGAATCAAGAGTCTGAAAAACTTTTTTTTTCCCCTCCGAAGCCATCTTCCTTTCCGCCTCCTCCGAGCGCGCATCGGTGCGGTCCGCTGCTGCACATGGCGCACGTAATGCGCCTGTTTTTTTTTTTTTTTGCAATTCGCGGATTTTATTTCAACGCGGTTTTTGCGGTCTTCATTTCGTCTTCCTCTCTCCGAGTCGGTGCGGTGCTTGTTTGTTGAGCTCATTTAGGCGCGAGCTTTTTTTTTTTTTTGTCCACGCCAGCGCGAACAAGTTAACGCGGTTCAGCGTAGCCTGGAGCTAAGTGGTCTGGCGCCCGCTTCATCGAATATACGAAGACAGCGTTTGGTGATAGCGCGAAAGCGTCTATGCACGCTCCAGGGAACCCACATATCTATGGAACTACATTGCAGGCAAATACAAACATCATATAAATAATTCATTGTTCATCAGTAGCTTCCAATTTGTTTCTTACAGGCTGTCGCTTTAATCAAGTAGGAATGAGAAGTAACTGCCTATTTCAGAAGTATCAGAATTAACTGGTGAAGCTTCCGGAAAGGGCGTTGATGTGGTGAAGACTACTTCACGCACTAGATTTCAGATGTCATGCACACCAAGAAGAAAGCAGAGGCGGGTGTTAGCACGCATCTAAGTTAATTAACCTGACCAGGTCGGTTCGGTCCTTGCGCTTTCTGTGTATGCCCTGTGAAGGTATTTCGTTTCATTTCATTAAGAAAAAAAACAGTGTCTTACTTGTTATCATTGTAGTGCTCGACATGAGGCTTGAATGGATACGAAACTGGCCACCTTTCGGTTTCGCCCTTTAGACTGCCTATAAAATGGCACCGGAAGGCTTTCAGAGGCGAAAAGTTAGAACCTGATAACGTATACAGGTCTGCCTAAGTCTCTGTTCTACTGGTACATAATGCCGATATCGATGCTTGTGAGCTGTAGCTCGCTATCGGTGCCGAACTTGCTGGGCGCAGTGACGGCCAACAAGCACCTGAACGCGGCGAGTTCCAGGCGGGCGGGGCCATACATAAGTAAAGGTGACCGACCTACACGCTCTCTTCAGCGCCTCGTTCGGCTGGATGCACCCGACCTCGCTGCGTGCGAGGCCAACTAGGCGCGTGCAACGCTGCATTGCCGGGCCCCGCCACCTCACAAGGATACGGGGCCTGCAGGCAAGAGGGGATCTTGAGTATCACGTCCAGGTCCCAGCGGGAGCTCGAACCGGGAACATGGCTCCCGTGGCTTTCTTCTCCCTTCGCCCCCTTCCGCCACAACAGCGTTGCGTTGCGCGGGCGCTGACATCAGCCTCTGCCATTTCTCTCCCTTTTCTTTGCTTCCTGCCCTTCTCGCCAACTCGGCGCTTGATTACGTCACGGAGGACCACTCACATGACGGATGACCGGTGGCGCCAACCTCCCTCCCCCGAGTGCCTCTTTCCTCGGCTGACAGACTAATGAGGCCGAGTCGGGCCTTGCGGGGCCCTCCTCTCCCAGCCGCTGTTCCCCTTTCACGACACCGTTCCCCAATTTTCTTCAGCGCCAAGTCGCGTAGGGAAGCAAATAGAGCGAGGAAAAATAAAGACGCCCCTCTCGCCACTGCTGCGGCGCTCTCTTCGCCCTGACGGGACGGGGCGAGCCACTCTTGGTTTCGCGTGTCAATGAAGGCAGCTATGACGGAAGTGCGCGCCCCCTTTACGCGGTGCTTGGCTCGAGGGAAGAGGGCACGCACAAGCAGTCGGCCCGGGAAATAAAGAGAGAGTGAAAAGGAAAGGAAAACGCAACGAGCAAATTGAATATGGTCTTCCATGGTGCCTCGCTCACACTGGGTAACGTCAGTACATCGCTATCTACTAAAGAAAAAAACACCCTGGTGGTCTCTCTTCTGTCATTGTGCTAATTCTACGAGGTCATGCAAGCACCATTACAAGTGCAAGTCTTGAGGAGCGTCGAGCTCTTGTTCGAGGTCGCAGGTTGATACACGACACTCGTGAAAGATATGCAGCCGCAAGGAATGCTTTATATATTTTCGCTCTCAAAGCACCACACAGTGTATACAAATTTTAAATACTGTCGTTTCAGCATACTCTCTGCCAAAAAAAAGTAAACCCGGTAAACAGCTAGAGCAGGAAAAATACAACAAAACTCTTCCGCAGTGCAAGCAGGCTGAAGGATTTGGCTGAAATAATGCCAGAGAACAACAGCTACTGGTCTGAGCAAGAGCTGACTCGCACATGGCAGCAGTGAACACAAAGCGAAGGACGGGCATTAACGAAGACATGTCAACCGATCGTAACGGTCACGCGGCTTTCAGCGTAACGCTTTATTTTAAAATTGCCGCTGACCACGTGGTGATATACGGCGGCTTCACTCTGCCACTTACCATAACTCGACAGAATTTCTGTTCCTTTTTCATTTTGAACGAGTCACTAAAGAGTCCAGATGCGCCGACCACGCGACTCGTTTTGCGACCGACCATGAAGCGATGTCGACCCTCTGGTCACGCTACGTGCACCGCCGCTCTTTTATCCTCTCGCCACGACTGCGGGAGGGACACCCATCTCAATCGGGAGCCTCGCGGGAACAATCGCGGCGTCCTTGTGCGAGATCAGCCGGCAAAGGATTCGACCAGGTGCGGTGCTCCGCCACAAGCAATGCGGGCGCCGCGATGACGGCGGGAAGCACGCGACGGCAGACGAACGCGCAGGCGTTAGGCCTCGCATCACGCGATGTTTGGCTTAACGAGGCGCCGCCGTTCGGTCAAGCGCTTGTCCGTGCCCGCCGGCGATATGGCGGCGGCGCGCCGGTAGAAGAAAAAAAGAAAAGAGATAAAGGGACGGCAGGCGGCGTCGCCGGCGCGTTTTCGATGGCCGCGACAAAAGCAAGGGGGAGCGGCGAGCGCGATCATTAAGCCGAGAAAACGGCGGAACGGCGGCCGTTGGCTGCTCGCACGGTTCGCCTTTATTTTCCCGCTTCGCCGTCTCTCCGCGGCTGCGTTGGTCACTCGCAGTCGATAGAAGGGCGCGTGGACTTTTGGCGGTCGTCTGCTTCCGCCGGAAGTCAGGTGTTCCCATTGGGCGTTGTCGGTGCGGTCTGGCCCTTGCGGGTTTCTTTTGTTGCTTCCCGCACAGTCGAGTGTCGTGATTTGACGCGCAAAATAATAAAAAAATAATGATGTAACATGTTTTTTTCCCTCTCGCCGAGTACGCTTACATATGCTTGTATACTCGCGCTGTCATCGGCGGCTTCGCTGAGTGTATTCTCTGGCGTCTGCTTTATCATGCATAACATCCCAGCGACTCTACTTCGCGCAGATGCAGATTTTTTGTTAGATCCCGGCAGATACAGCTGCGCGCATGTCATAAAATAATAAAAAAAAATTAAAAGCGGCAAATGACAATTTGTAGTCTTGAAAACATTCTATCTAGGTTTTCGCTGCGCGATGGAAACTTTATACACAACGCGGGAGCCGACAGACAACGAAGAGTAGTAATCCCTATGCTATTCGGGAATTAACTTGCGTGAAGCCTCAGGCAATTGACGGCGAAGAACATGCATATTCAGTGAAGCCGGTTACACCGCTTCTCTACATTCAAACCGAGCCGCACGAATGGCCCCATCATTCGGAACCCTTGCTCTATGGGCTGGAAAAGAAAGGAAGGCCATCAGTTTCCTACAGAGTTAGGTCTTAGCGATCCATTTGCGACCGAATCAAGCGAGCGTGAAAGGACTCCGCAGGGGGGAGGGGCAGGCAGCAGCCGTGGTAGAGCGCGTGCAGGCAACGACACTGACACTTCTCTACTACAGCGCCGCCAAGGCAGCGAGGAGAAACTCATAACTCCACCGCCAAAATCCGCGCCTCCTCATCAGACTCGAGTAGCTTAAGAGTTGGAAGTGCTATCGACTTGTCTCCGACGCCTGGAGCGAATGACGACGAACTGAACACCGAGACAGGGGTGGAAAAAAGGAGAGGGACCCGCTCGGAAAGACGACGACGGCGATTAGAAATGGAAGAGTGCCTCAACTTGGGCCGAAATTCGGGTGGATTCATTTGTATGCGAAAAAGCGGTGATCGCGAAGTGTGGAATAGTCAGAAGGCAAGAATAATCGCCGCAGAAAAAGGAAATCAGGAAAGAGGCGAGCAAAGCGGGGAAATAATAAAAAGTGCTGAAAGAAAGAAAAAGAAAGGAAAATGACGCCCACGACACGGGTGAGCCGCTCCTCAATTCGAAGAAAGCGCAAATCAAGCGTCCATAGCCTCATGCCAGAGGGTTGATCGGGAGGAGTTTTAAATAATAATCATAAAGAACGAGCAAAGATGTCTGCGAGAAGGACGAAGTTTTTCGAAGGCCGTGGAATATACAAGCGGCGCAGTGGAACGACGGGAGGGGGGGGGGGGGGGGCATATGATTGAGAAGGAAGGACATGTGCGGAAGGCGAAATTACTCCCACGTATTGCCGCGCTCTTATTTCGTTCCTTAATGCGCACTGGTGCCAGCCGTGCGAAAGAAAGCAACGCTGCATATAAGCAAAAGCTAGATTAACTTGCTATAGGTTTCGTCTCATCTGTCTGAACTGTTCCGAGTTCTAGACGCCTAAAAGCTCGCATGAGAAATGAGAGCGCTGCCGCAGTGAGCGGAACAAGTCGAGGGCAAGGGAAAGGATGGAGCGAACGCGGCTGCAACAAATTCGAAGAATAATAACAAAAAAAAACGATAGAAGGAGGCAACTGAGGCGCGATAGACAAATGGTCGTGACGAGAGGAGTTGAAAGCGGGCGCGCTCGATTCGGTCACGGTGTGTGTCTTCAAGTGTTGTGGTACTCATACTCCGTTCCGTGGCTTTTGTACAGCGCTGCTGATATCTGGGGAGCTTTTTAGGCTTTGAAAAGTTGAAAATGGAGCATTACTTGTACATGGACACGGTCTCGAACACAGGTGCTCTTTACTTTGCGCACCCTTTCGTCGTGCTACAGCTGAGTTCTTGTCCACGTAATAAAGCAAAACTAGTCACGCGACTAGAGACAGTAGCACTTTCTCAATAATTGAAAACTACTGCTCCCAGCATCGCAGCAAGAACATGAAAGAACTCGAGGGGAGGGTAAATAAGCTGGCGCTACTGTAAGAAAAAGAAAATGCTTCCAAGAGAAGGCAGACATTTGTTTTTATAGCTCGCGAAATGTGCCCGAGTGCAAACACAGCCTAGCGGAAGCACCGCGGAGAGGCGGGTGATTTCTCATTGTTTTCACGGTGCCGTAAAGTACGAGAAAGAAGCGTATAACGGAGGGCCCACACCGTCGTACACGCAACACTAAACCGAACCGCATAGGGGCACAACGTCGTGCTCTGCTTTTAAGATGCCACAAGTGGGGGAGGTGGTGCCGAGCCACTTTATGCTCCCTACGTAGCGTAGCGAGGACACACTCAGACAAATGGGGGAGGTAGACTGAGCAAAAGTTGCATGACGGTATGGAGAAATGAAGAGCAAAGAAGGGCCACAAGGCACTCTGACGCAGCATAAAAGCCGCCGTCGTCGTGCCGTGCACATATTCCACGGGGCACACGATTTGCCGTATATACTGTATACACTCCGAGCCAGCGGAGAAGTCCGTTTATGGCAACCATCATCTACAACTGCTGTAATATCTGCTCTTCGGCTCGCTGCCGCCTCACGTGGCAGGCGTTAGTTGCCTCGTAAAAAAAAAGAAATGGCGTTTCAAGGACTGACGATAATTGAGCGCGCTCGCGAGAAGCGTGCAGAGTTATTTGGTTACTCATTCCCTGAATTCGTCCCGGGCAGCGCTCCGAGTGGCCAAGCAGAGTTATGTGGCCCTTCAAAACTCCTTCGCGGTCTAGTCCAGCCGACGGGGTTGGGAAGCTTCCCGCCTTTTCGTTTATACGTTCGCAGTTCATGACGCAAACGCTTAGTTGGGGAGGCTAGAGAGGGTGATGGGGCCGGCCGCCGCTTTATGGAATACGGTGAGCGCGCGCGCTCAGCCAGTTCCTTTTGCGGCTTGATTTAGGGAAAGCCGGGAGCGAGGAATGAAGCTCGTTACAGAAGATACCGTGACCGCGTAGCCGGCCGTACGTGTGGGCACCACGGCGCTATGGGAGCTTGAGCTGGGTCGTCTAACGCCCAACCTGGCCTAACGTCATTAGCGGTGGGATAGACGCGGTGCTTTGCTGTCCGCGCCGCGGTGCGGCGAGACGACAGCCGTGTTTATCTGAGCATTTACGTTTACATGCACTGCCGCAACGACGCGAGCTCACACACATACAGACACGGGCACACACAAATATACAAGCACACATGTTGCAGCCCTAGACTCACGAGCACATAAATGTATAGATTTATAAGCGAGCAGGCAGAGGAGCCTTGCTTTAGGAAGGGGAAGGGAGCAGAAAAGGGGGATTTGTGGCGAGGGAAAATGTCGGGATGCGGCAAGATGGCAGCGACGAAGCGGCCGACGGGTAATTCGTTTTCATTTGGGGAGGTGGAGTGGTCTGCCGCCGCTCCGCAGTGGCGGACCCGGACCCAGAGTGGAATTTCGTGTCGCGACGTGACTTTTTGACTCGGCCGACATATTTCGTGCCACGCATTCCCGCGACTTTCGGGATGCGCGAGGGAAGAGGGGAAGTAATGCGCGAAGCACAGGGAGAGGGCGGGAAAAGGACGTGGCCAAGTGTTGCTCGATATTCGGTGAAAACGCCGAAGATCTGTGAGGGGCACGAGAGAGGGGATCTCGGGAAGCTGCCACGGTGGGAAGGAGGGCCGGAAGTGCGGGGAAATGTTGCGAGCCGTGTGCGACGGACGCAAAACTAGGCACTGCGAGGGAGGAACCGCTTCTGGGTGCACTTTGAGCAGAGCAGTGCCTTGCGGTAAATGAGGAATTCGGGAAGTGTTTAGGGGGGATGAAAAAAAGGAGAAGAAGCGTTCCGCGAATGCGCTTCATTCCGGGTCGGCCGGGGAAGGAAAAAAGGAAACAGACAATAAAATTAGATGCTAAAACTAAAGCAGCAGTTGAGAAATGTTTTCGAAAAATGCTTTTAAGGTGGCTCGGTATTTAGGGAGACGCGCCGATGGGCGGGTAAAGAAAAATCTTCCTTCGTAGTATATATTGCGAAAAATTCGGAGGGGATCTGAGGGGGTAGAGGGTCGGATTGGGTTGGTGGGGAGGAAGGGGAAGATTGGCTGATAAAAAGAGGAGCTAGCGAAAAGGGGACGAGAGCACTGACGTGGAAATAGGGAAGTGAGCGAGGTTACTTCATTTTCGTCCAAGTCAAGGGAAACTTAAGGGCGAACAGCGGAGGAGGTACACGCCAAGTTTGCAGGAAGAGGGAGAGAAAAAGGCGGAGGAGGTGGGCGGCGGGAATGAAAGAGATTAGGGAGACGGGAGCTCGTGCGCTCGTGAGAAATGTCATCTTCCCCGCACCGAAGAAGGAGAAAAAAACACCGCGGCGCCCAAATTATTGATGTGCCACTCGTGGGCGATGCGCCGACCGCGAGGCTTCGGTGCGATGCCGGGAATTGATGCTTCGCGCGCGGCCGGGTTGTTTGGGGAACTTTTGAGGCGGGAGCTTCGTAGATCGTCGTTTTGGGGGTGCGAACTCTCTCGTATGGCCTGGGACGAAGAAAGAAGGAAAAGCTTTTGCGCGATTGAGTTGCGCGGGAAAGTGGAAGGATGAAGCAGGTGCACAAACAAAAGAAACTGTCTTGAAAGAGTTTTTCCAAGTTATCGTTTCACTTGATCACCTCGCTGCATTTACTCAAGCACAATGCGACCAGCCAAAATGAGAGGACGTTAAGAATTAAATTGTTAGATAGGGAAAGGTTATTTCACTACGGTTGAAGATGCTAAGTTAGCGTCTTAGTTAAAAACAGCCTGCTGAGCAAATTTACTTATTGGCAAGATCGTCGAAGCAGTTCGCAAGCGAGAACAAGTGAAGATGTGAATGCGGCCTTCGGCTCTGCGCCCAGCTCCGTAGTTGCGCGGTGAAGTAAGCTGCTCAGGCAGGAAACGGCTGCGGCCTGGAAGTCACGGCCGCTGTGCCCGGAAGTCCTTTGAGAAAAGCCACTTCCGGTGACGCCCACGTCGTCGACTTCCAGCAGCGGCCGGTTTGGCGTCATCAGTATTATTCAGAGGTGGTGCGTGACTTTTAGAGGCGGAGGGGCTGACACGCCCAGGAAACTGAAAAACAACCGTTTTGTTGACACGCTGCCCTTAACGGACTGCTTCGCATTCAATGTGCAGGTGAGTAAACGGAGCACACTTCTGTCGTGACCGAGGAAAGACACGAATGCAGACAGACAGGGCAGAAATGAAAGCGGTCTTTATTCACGGACACCTCTGCTTACATACTATACGCTTATCAAGACTGCCCTATGTCTTGGTCATGGGTCTGAACTGATATCAGATATCACATTCTTCATTCTGACTGATTCAGGATCAGAATCAGTTTTTTAAACGAACAAACAGTACACACACATATTTGTTAAATACAGAAGGAGGTTCCGAAGCCAATGGCTGCAGAGGGGACCTCCTGTTACAAACTTACAAAAAATCAATATGTATGAAAAGCGGATAAAATTGAGACAGAGTACAAAAATAATTAGTAAAACACGCGAAAATACAATAAGACGCAACTGTAAACGAAACGCGAGTAGAGTAAATGTACATAAATGCATAAATAGACGAGAACAATTCAAGTGAGTGCTCTGTATGCTCTATGAAAAAAAAAAATATTGCGATTGAAGAAAACTACGGAAACTATGCTTGAAAGTATGAGTGTCAGATGATTGCTTTATACTAAATGGTAATGAATTCCACAAAAATTAGGCGGAGAAATCTACTGTGAACTTACCGTAGTTAGTTCTAGGCTTAGGTAGTAAGAAATTGTTTTCGCATGAAAAGCGAGTGAAACTTCGTTGAGGAAACTGGATACTAGTAATTAACGGAATGGGAAGTGATCCTTTCGTGAACTTAAAGATGAGAATGCCAAGAGAATAATGAACCATGGATGACACCCCTAGGGTTTTATGAGCTTGCATAAGGGTGCAGCACTGCATAAATAGTTATTGAAGGTAATAATGCGTATGGCTCCATTCTGTATGTGTTGCAACAGTGATATGTGTGTTCTGTGTTTCCGCAAAAAGAAATACAATAGTTAATATGGCTATGGATGGTTGCTAAGTTAGCAGCATCAGCATTCAATTCAGCATTCAATGCAGCAGCAGCAGCAGCATATACATCTATTGACTTGTCAGATGCTAGTATGGTAGTGTCATCAGCATATACATTCAGAAGAGGTAAGGCAAGATGGAAGATCATTAATGTATATTAGGAAAAGAAGTAGTCCAAGGATGAAACCCTGAGGAACGCCAACGTTAGTAGTCTTCGCAGCAGAGTAAGTACCAGAGATGCAAGCTGCTTGGATCCGGTTAAGTAAGTAGCTGCGGATAAATGATAGTGCAGGACCAGATACTCCAAGAGCATTTAATTTGTCAAAAAATATGTTGTGATTAATTGAATCAAATGCCTTTGTGAGATCGATGAATAACGCACCACTAAAATTACCGCAATCAATAGCTTCTTTAATTTTATCTGTTAATAAAATTAAAGCTAATTCAGTTGAAATACCAGACCGGCAGCCGCGCTGATTAGAAGATATGATGTTATATTTTGTAAGATAATTTGTCTGACGGACGACGAATAATTTTTCAGTTGCTTTGCTAAAGAAGGAAAGAACAACAATCGGCCGATAATTAGCTGTTAGGCGTTTGTCGCCTTTTTTGAAGACAGGTATTAGTTTAGCTTTTTTTTTGTTTGCGCTAGAGAAGATGCCTGTCTTGATTCTAATTTATACTTTGCATCTTCCTGTAGTTTTCTGTAGTGTATCTCTCGGGAAGGTTTCGCACACAGGTGTTTTGTCGCAGTAATGGCACTGATGACTGGTTGTCTGTAGGGTTGGGTTCCTCATATACTGTGAGGCTGGAACCGGCATTGTTAAGCTCAGGATACCCTCCTGGTATTTCGAGGCCTGAATTGGGAACAGTTGGGAATAAGAATAAATGGAGAATACCTAAATAATCTGCGATTTGCTGATGACATTGCCTTGCTGAGTCACTCAGGAGGTGAACTGCAAATCATGATCAACGAGTTAGACAGGCAGAGCAGATCGATGGGTCTAAAAATTAACATGCAGAAAACCAAGATAATGTTCAACAGCCTAGCAAGGGAACAACAGTTCACAATTGGCAGCGAGAGCCTAGAAATTGTGCCGGAATACGTCTACTTAGGGCAGGTAGTGACAGCTGATCCTGATCATGAGAGGGAGATAACTAGAAGGATAAGAATGGGGTGGAGCGCATATGGCAAATTCTCGCAGATCATGAGTGGCAGTTTACCAATTTCCCTCAAGAGGAAAGTGTACAACAGCATGATCTTACCGGTACTCACCTACGGGGCAGAAACGTGGAGGGTAACGAAAAGAGTTCAGCTTAAGTTAAGGACAACGCAGCGAGCCATGGAAAGAAAAATGATAGGTGTAACGTTAAGAGATCGGAAGCGGGCAGAGTGGGTGAGGGAACAAACACGGGTTAATGACATCCTAGTCGAAATCAAGAGAAAGAAATGGGCTTGGGCAGGGCATGTAATGCGAAGGCAGGATAACCGCTGGTCTTTAAGGGTAACGGAGTGGGTTCCAAGAGAAAGTAAGCGTAGCAGGGGGCGGCAGAACGTTAGGTGGGCGGATGAGATTAAGAAGTTTGCAGGCAAAGGGTGGATGCAGCTGGCAAAGGATAGGGTTAATTGGAGAGACATGGGAGAGGCCTTTGCCCTGCAGTGGGTGTAGTAAGGCTGATGATGATGATGATGATGATGACCCTCCTGCTGCAACTGTTGGTGGGTCTTGTGGCAGTCTTGGTGATAGGGCCTCTCGTGTCTTCTCGTCGTCGGACGCCCTTGGCTCTGTTGAGGAGTTGGATCTCTTCTTAGAGAAGGTTGGCTTTCTTTTCACCTCGCTTCCACGCTTCGGGAATCCGGAAAAGACCTCTTGAGAAAAGAACTCTTGAAAGAAACCTTTTGGAACTTCTGAGCCTTCTGGACGGATTCCTCCATCATTCCTTTGAGAGGCTAGCGATGTCGCATTATGGTTGACCTCTGTCCGCACAGCAGTTTTTCTTGGCCGCAGGTGATCGACATGAGTTAACTGTAGTCAGCCTTGAACCTTAATCATGTATGTGACTGGGGCTGGCAATTTGTTCGACAGTACATTCTTGCCATGACACAGGCTCACCTCTTCACGTAAACTCTGTCACCTGCGGAGAAGGATTCTGCGGATTCTCCTTGGTCATTACGTTGTCTCGTCTCAGACGTTGTCGCATTTTACTTATCACGCCAGCATTTTCATCGCTCAGAACCTGTTTTAGGAGAGCTTCCTTGGTCGTTCTTACAAGTCTCCCTGCGGCTCCATTCGAAGCGGCATGATACGGAGGTGCTCTTGTGTGTTTGATTCTCCTGTGCCTCGTGAACCCTCTAAAGTAATCCGAAGTGAATTGTGGGCCACTGGCGGAAACAATTTCTTCGGGGAAGCCGTAGGCTGCGAACAGTGTGTCCAGCTTTTTCAGAGTTTGGCGATTGTCGTTGATCTCATAGCTAACACTTCTATCCACTTAGAGCAGACGTCTACCAAAACTAGTAGGTTTGCACCGTCTTTTACAGCATAGTAAGCATAAACCCTTTCCAAAACGTTTGTTTAATACATCCAGGGTTGCAGAGGCCCTGCCGACTTTGCTAAACGGGTACATTGACAAACTTGACAATTCCGAACAGTTTTTTCTACGCCTTTGTCGAGGGAAGGCCGCCAGATGCATGCCCTTGGCAGCATCTTCATACGAGTCATCCCTAGGTGCGCTTCATGCAGCAATGAGAGTGCATGTGCTTGCAATGTTTCCGGCACGATCAGCCTATTACTCCAAGTCAAGCATCCTTGTTCCTCAGACAGTTCACCTCTGAGTAGAAAAAAAACGGTCGCAATTCTTCAGGGCAATGCAGTGGCCATCCCGAAAGAACGGGGCTTAAAACGCGCGTTAGAAGGGAGTTTCGTTTCCTTTCCTGAGCAACTTCTTTGGCTGTTAGCGGGATTGCGTCAAAAACGGCCAAACACTTCGGCTCATCGTTGCCTGAAGCCGTCGACAGCGGCAGTCAGGACAGAGCGTCAGCGACTTCCATTTTCTTGCCGTTCCCAAATGCGTTGTTAACGACAGCGTCCATCTCTGCATCCGTGCAGCTGGTGAATATGGGAGAGGCTTATGACGTCCAAGAAGGCCGATAAGCGGTTTACGATCGGTGTATAGGCTGAACTTGCGCCCACACCATCAACGATGAAGCCACCGCAAACCGAATACGAGCGCTTCTTTTTCGCCTTGAGCATAGTTTCACGCACTGCTTGTTTAAGTGCGTGAAGTGAATGCGATAGGCCGCTCAGTCCCGTCTGGAATTTCATGGAAAATGACGGCTCCCAAGCTATAAGCGAAAAAATCGCAACCAAGCCCGATTGGCTTTGTGACATCGTAGACGGCTAGTACTTCACTGTTAGATATCATTTTCTTAGTTGCTTCGAATGCCTTCTTGCACTGTTGCGTCCATTTCCACTTGCAGTATTCTTGAAGAAGCTCGTAAAGAGGCGCAGCTACAGTTACCAAATTCCGCAAAAACTTGCCATAGAAGTTAAGAAGATTCAAGTAGGCCCTCAATTCTGTGATGTTACTAGGCTCTGGGGAATCCCGAACTGCTTTAATCTTTTCAGCGGTGGGATAAATTTCCTATTTCGATACGTTGTCTACTAGGTAGACAACTGAATCACAAAAAAGCTTGTACTTTTCCTCGTTTAGCGTTATGGTGTGATCGCCAAATCGCTCAAGAACTTTAGTGGCAGTGCTGTAGCAGTCTTCTGTGCGGCTTTCTATGATGCTGACGTCGTCTATATAGCATCTGACGTTAGGAATTCCTTAGAGATCTTTGTCCATCATGGCCGTAAATAAGGCCGGTGCGCTCGCAATTGCAAATGGGAGGCTTTAGAATTCGTATAAGCCTTGATCTGTATTTATTGTGAGCAGTGGCTTAGATTCTTCAGCGAGGGGAACTTGCTGGTACCACGCCGAGGATAAGTCCAGCACACAAAATAGCTTACCGCCGACTATCATGAGTATGCATCCTCAAGAAGAGGTAGGGGGCAACGATCGGTTTTGAGTACTTGATTAATTGTTATTTCGTAGTCTCCGCAAATTCTGTTTCCACCACCGCGCTTCGGAACTGGTACGATGGGCGTGGCCCACTTGCTTGTTGCTGCTTTCCTCAAAATGCCTTTACTTTACAGCTTTAGAATTTCTTCACTTATTGCGCCTTTAATAGCAAAATGCATAGATCTGGCTTTGCAGGATATAGGCACGCAGTTGGGATGTATGGCTACGTTGACTTCGAAATTCCGAACCACTCCCGGTATGCACGAAAAACTTCCGGAAAATTTACCCGTAGACAGTTTACACCAGCGTTTTCCGTGACAATACAGGCGGTTTCCCAGTCAAGCTGCAGCTTTTCAAGCCAATCCCAGCCTAGAAGGGTGGGCATAGTTTTGCCCTGCTCCTCTACTATATGCACTGGAAGCTCACTTCTGCAGCCATTGTGTTCCACAGTTACGATTTCCTTTCCTCTCAGCTTTACAAGATCTCCTGTATATGCTTTCAAAACGGTTTTATTGTTGGCTTGTATTTAATATGCGAAAGCGATTGCTCGAACGCACTTACCGGCATTTGTGTGACGGCAGCACCCGTATCCAAAAGCATTGAAATGGGTTTCCCTTCAGTCTGCATGGAAACTTGGTAGCCTCGCTTTCCGTCCCCCGTGGATGGGGAACTTGCGCTGAAGTTGGCGGTGCCGATTGCAGCGCCATAACACACTGCCTAGCGAAAAGAGCAAGCAGTTTTGGGTAGTACTCTTAGTACTTTTCCGCGCCACCTTCAGGCGCTTATTGGCGGGAGCCTCCGCGCTCTGTCGAAGGCGCACGTGCCGTGCGTCAGTTATCTGGGCTGCGCCGAGAGAAGCTAGGCAATGAATGCTGTCAGCCAAACGCGGGTATCTAACCGTACACAATGTGTTCTCGCGTTTGCAGCGGCCCAAGCGGCTGACAAAAGCAGTTTTGAGTCACCTCGGCAGCGCAGGTTCCCCATAGCACGACGTGATAGGTCTGCGAATCGTCAGATTCTTCGCCTGTCGCTTCCGCGTAATTCATCGGACGGGTTTCCTTTTCCTGGCACATCGATTGTAGATGCCCAATCTGCGCAAATGCACGGCACTTTGCCATGCGATACCAACACTTGTCTGAATCGTGCCCTCTTCCGCAGCGATAACAAGTAGGTTTCTTTTGAGCATTTTCCTTTTTACTTGCCGACGGCCTGGCTTTTGTTGCCACCTTCCTTCGAACCTCATTTACGTCGGCCAAGCGCTCTGCTTCAGAATGTAGCTCGTAAGCTTGCCTTGCAGCAAATACGTGGCTGGTAAAGCGCGATAGGAAAACACGGAAAGATCAACACGGACAAGCGCTAACTAGCAACTGAGGTTTATGCAACTGACGGTGCACTACCAAAAGATTAGGAGAGGATAAAGGATCGTTAGGTGGGAACTCCCGTAATAACTTGCCAAAACATAGCCGCACGTGTGAAAGTTATGACAAAGGAAAAAAAAAAGATACTGAGCACTCCGCCGTTTGGGGAACTATACATTTATTTTCGGACACCGTGACCAAATTGTTCGCGAGATCATTGGAAGCCTTTTATATGCGTCTAGATAGCGACAAACGTATCAGCCAAACTTCGGCTTGCTGGGCTGATAGTGAGTTTGAATTTTTGGCCGCATCGCCGGGGTTTCAGCTAGAGGTGTTCGTTTGATTATTTTGTGTCGGAAAAAAGACTGGCGCCTTTGTTTGGTTGTTGGTTCTCTGTGCTTGGTTTTTCGTTCGCTTTCCTGCTTATTGTCGTGTCTTTCTGGGATAACCTTCAGTTTAGAGTTAGCGCTTTTCCGTGTCGATCTTTCTGTCCGTGTTTTCCTTTCGCGCTTTACCAGCCACGAATATGAACCAATTTTCCCAACTTCCTGCTCTTCTTTGCAGAAAATTCCTTTTCGAGCGCAATCATGCACGCTTTTTCCAAAGTTAAGCCTTCTGTTGCGAACAGTATCCTTTGAGTGTCCTGGTCGCGCAATCCTGCCGCAAGCCGATTCCTCAAGGCTTCATTGAGGAATGCTTTGAACTCGCAATTACACAGCATATGTTTAAGATTCCGTCATGAAGTCCTTGACGCTTTCTCCTTCCTGCTGCGTGTGCTGGTTGAACTTGCAATGCTCGGCGATTACTGAACCTCATTAAGTGCCACGAAATTCTCGAACTGCGACTTAATATTGTCGCTTCGTGGGTTTAACGCTGGCATGCTTCCGAAGCGTTCCGAAGCCCCCGGTAGTGCATGCCTTACTGAAATGCTTGCATTCTGTTCGCGGTGCGGTCGGCCGTCCCGCTTCGGCGGCTGTGCCGGTCCTTGCTTCGGAATCGTCGCATCATCCCATGTTCGTCGCCAGTTGTTCTGTCGTGGCCGAGAAAAGACACGAACGCAGGCAGCCGGGGCAGTAACGAAAGTGGTCACAGCTTACAGCGCTCTATTAGCGCCATAATAAGCAGAGCTGCTTATAGCGCCTCTGCTTATACGGCGCTTATGAAGACTGCCCTACGTCTTGGTCAGATACCACAAATATCACACACACATTGCTGTGCTCAAAGAGCAACCACGCCTTTCCTAGAAGAAATCTAGAAACGCTGCGGACCCGCAAGAAATAGCACCAGCGACTAGGCATGCAGCGCATAATGTGCAGGGCTAGAAGGCCATAACGTGCTCCGTTTAAGTCTGTACGCTCCTGGATTTACATGGCTGCCATGTGGATTTTTCGGTCTAAGCACGTCACTCGCTCCCCTTCCTAGTATTATGTTTGTTGTTTTGCATTGTGACGTTTAAGTTGAAATTAATTGTATTTTGTCCGCTGTTCGTCAACTGACTCATTTTCTTAAACAGGCTTATGAAGACTGTATCAGAATATCGAAAGTACGCAGCAGTTCTAGCCTAGAGTTAGGCGCAGAAAGAAAAAAAAACTTGAGGACCTTCTTAACCGCAGTATTAAAGAAAAAAGAAAGCGATTGCATTTGGGTTGCCTGCTATGGTGTCTACCATCAGTGTCTAATGTTCGTTAGATTTTCCCGCCCAAACCATGGTTGGAACAGGTTCCATCGTCCCGATATGGTATGCATGATTCATCACCTTCTATATTGTTCAAGTACCGTCCATTGTACTACCTTACGGAATTATACTGATGCTACAACCTAATACGCCTTAATCCAGCCAGTAATTCCGACTTGTCCGCCTTAATCAATTTTACACGTGGCCTATTTTGCCTACATTTTGGGGTCCTTTGGAATTTTGGGAGGTAAGCAAACTTACAAGTTTTGGGGGTCCTCAGATTTTCTGATTTGGCGATGGCCTGTGATTGATCCACTGCTAATCACGTATTGTTGATGACGTGAAGACCCTCTTGACCAATCAGGGAATTTCATGACAGAGAAATCGGAAATCTTTTGCGGGGTGACAACCTAAATGATTAAAACAAATTTCGCTTTCAGGCCAGAGGCACAGCGTTTGATTCGCGTGCAACACCCGCTGCAAACAGCGAATACGCTTTATTATAGGCGGTCTCTCGAAATCTGTGCTGATGCAGACCTTCCCATTCACTTTTTTCCCAGCGCGAGGGGGCGAGAAATAAATGAATAAAAAGAAGTGGATAGGTTAAACAACATACACAAAAGCACAAGTGTCGAAACAAGCAGCTCTCTCTCGCTCGAAACGTAGACGGGGATGAGTTCAAATGCGGTTGTTTCGAAACCGAGGGCGACATCTGCTGGGAGGTGTGGCCCGCTCGTTCGCTCGTCCAGCGAACGTCTGGGGCTGGAAAACCAGGGATGCAGTGGGGAGGGTGGCGGATTCGAGCGAAGCTTTGAGGCTGCGCCATTTCGACAAACGTATTTTCAAAGCGGGCCAGCCCGCAGATTGTGGCGCACCGTTTTCAGCAACCTGGACGAACCACGTGAAAAACGATCAAAACGGTAACAACTAATGCGCGGTTTTGAACGATCAACTAAAGCACAACGACGCATGAGGCTAGAACGTTGTTGAGCGCTCGCGTGAAAAAAAAAAAAAAGGAATGTCGCCAAGCGTGACTCCGTTCGCGTTGGTCATCAAATGGGTATCAGGATCTGCTCTTAGGTAGCGATGTGTGTCTGTCCGCGTCGGACTGATTTCGTATTTGATGTTTGCTCCCTAAGCGCTCGGCATTGTCAGATCGATGCGCTCGAGCAGATAGAAATGCCTGTTTGGCTTTTTTTTTATTTGAGTCTGACCGCGCTGATCGAGAAAACAGGGGCAGTTCGGTCGTCTGTCAAATCAAATAATGAACGCGAAGACAAGCCGTGCTTTTAGCCTCCAATGAAACTCTCATTTCGGCTCTTGGACCGTAGTCACTCCGAAGTTAAAAATACGAACCAACTAGATATATCAACGACGTTACTTGTCAAGATTTGCGGGAGATGGGGAAGTTCGGTAGAAGAGTCATAGCAGTACAGCAGAGGAGTATCATTCAGCTCAAAGCGTTACACATTGCTACACACTGAACGAGATCAGCTCGTATAGCTTGGCGCCAGAAGTCCTGACTCGCGCATTACAAAAAAAAAAAACTAGAAAAGATCAATTGGATTGATACGGAGAAAATGCGAGAGCATTTTTATTTCCCTCCAATCTATTCGAATTCTGATCCTATTCCAATTCTGATATGATGGCCTTTGACTCACCGGTCTATTCCAATCATTCCAATTCTTATTCTATTTTGGCAGCAGCGGCAGCGTACCGCACACATCGCTCACGGAGGAATTTGCGTCCGTTTCAGGTTTGTCATAACTGCATATTTTTTTTTTCATATGTTCGTCGGTGTTGCTGCTGCTGCTGCTGCCATCCACTGTAAAAGTGTGTTATTCTTGCCCAGCACAGGTACACATTTCTGCTATGTCAGACAAATGCCCCTCATGCCTGTTGAGTTTGCTTGACAGCGACGGAAAGGTTGAATGTGCAGAATGTGCTCACGTCTTTCATTTCGGAAAATGTGCTGGTCTTGCTGAAAAGTCCTATATAGGAAAAAAGTGAAGCATCAAAGAAGGCATGGCGTTGTCGGACATGCAGAGATGGCGGATCAAGTGAAACTCTAGGTGATGGAGTCAATGATACTACTGAAATTGATGTCAAAAGAGTTCTTGCATCTACTTCAGGCCAGAACGTCTACCTGCACTGATAGAAAAAGTAGAGAAAATGGAAGAATCAGTTGACTTCATGTCGAAGAAGTTTGACCAGTGTCAGGAAAAAATCGCTCAACAAGAAAGGGAAACCAAAGAACTGAAAAAGGAGGTGGCATTGCTAGGACAGAAAGATGATGCAAACGAGGTGGTGGTGGCTAGATTTCAGGAGCCACTACTCTACCTTGAGTTCAGGAGTAGACGCCTAAACCTGGAAGTGCACGGGATGTCATTGGTACAGGGAGAGAACTTGATTTCCTCATTGAATACGGTGGCTGACCAGCTTGACGTCCCACATTTAACTGAAACAGATGTAATGACTGCACACCGAATGCTTTCCAACCATACCAAGTGCCTGTAATAATAGTTCGCTCTACAAGACAGGCGACAAGAGATGCTTGGCTGAAAGAAAAAGGAAAACTGAATGACAGTGAACCCCATGTTTTTGGGTTTTGCACACCCATACATAGGTTTTTCTGCGGTCCCATCGTATTGAATGTATTTGGAGCAATTCCTGAACAGTTCTGCCCCAAATGGGACGGCTGCACTTCTCATGAAGCGGCCATAGTCAGGAAATGGCTTCTGGCAGACAAGGTAATCATCAGCTATCACCGCTACAAAAGTTCATACAACGTAACAGATCACGACATTGAAGTGGGTCTAGCAGCATGATCAATCTCACACTACTTGTCCAACGATAGAAGAAAAGTGCTGGCTGAGCTCGTTGCCACCGACTGCACCGCTGACGAAACGTACGCCCCTTTTAACCTGTGGCTTGCAGAGCAGGATTGTCATGATGCTTCCGCGAGAAGATTCCCGCTTCGCACTGCTTACATTCCCCGTCACGTTCGTAGGCCAGGTCAATGCGTGGACCGACTATACAGGGTGCTGTCAAACGATCTTCATTCCCGTCATAGCGTACAGAAATGACGGAGGTGGTGAGAAAAAAAGGCGAAGACGCTTGACTGGGTTCTCACCACCTTTGAAGCAGTGGCATACAGCGAGAAATACTTCCAAACTGTACATATACCATCTGCACACATGTAGGCAGAACTAAAAAGAAAATACAATAAAGAAAAACACACAATAAAAGGCTTCATACACAAGCGGTGGTGGTGTTGCTCATGATTAAGGATGGTTGGAGCTGACGCTTTCAATGATGAAATTTCTAATGGTCGAAAATGAAACACGAAAGACGTCAATATTTGAATCAGTGAATCTGTTTAAAAGTAGCGGGAGTCGGTAATTAAGCTTTTGATGGCCGTAATTAGTTCGCGCAGTAGGTTAAGTCCAGTGTGGCTTGTGACGTTGTGGGTATGGAGCCTGGAAATGCTGGAGCGAGGCTAAATGGAAAATTGTGTTCAGGTGCGCTTTCTGTTCAGTTCTGTAATATATAATTAACCTGTAATTGTAAAGATTCAGCAGGTTCACAATACTAAATGTCATGAATAAATGCCTGGTTGTATATCCGCAAGGCAAACCATACATTATTTGCAGCATCCTTTTTACGAGTACTGGGAGTTTCTGTAAGTTTATGTTTGTTGTGGTGGCCCATACTAGTGTGCAGTATACAGGTTAGAGTAGAATAAATCTGCGCTTATAAATAAATAAATAAATAAATAAATAAATAAATAAATAAATAAATCAAACTAAATAAATAAATAAATAAATAAATAAATAAATAAATAAATAAATAAATAAAGCGACTAGCTTTGATCCAAATGATCCTATAACGCAGTGAATTCTCCAAAGCACCGATGTTGCAGAGTCTACCGCGAATAAGCAATAGGGGACAGGGTGCAAAGTAACCGCCAATTTCAGTGACTTGCAAGGCGATTTATCATTAGAAAAAAAAGCGCACACACACACCTTCAAAATGGAAAATCTCAGCAACGATTCGCTCTGCGGAGGGGAACTTTATTCCCGTCGATTGCGGCAGGATGGGGTGAGGCAGCCGGCACAACTGCGGCTCCTAAAAATTTGTCCGCCCTGTGAGCACTCGCGCTCGAGGCAGAGCCAACTTGCGGAATGGTTATCACTGCGCGGATCTGGGAGAAGAGAGACGCGCATTTAGACGCTGGAGCGATGCGGGGGATAGTGTGTTCAACCGAGTCTCCCCCCCTTCTACTCTCACTGCTCTCTTCTTCCGCACGGACAACGCATAACGAGATGCCAACGCACAAAGGCAGGCAGCCCTGGCGGCACGTTTTGTACGCCATTTTTCTTCGAGGGGAGGGCATCATATTTCTTCTTCTCCCGCAGTCGAGGGAACGGGCGCGTCTTTTTCAACTGCGTTGAGTTCTTGAAAAATGGTCGCAGCGCCGCCGCTTGACTACACCTCGCGGTTCTTGCTTTCTTCAATGCGTTTCTGTCTTTTTGCTCTCTCGCAATGTTTCTGCCAACTTTCTTTCTTTTTTTTTTGCCTCTTCTGCCTCTCTCATCCTCCGGTGCCTCGGCCTTTTGCGGCAGAGCTAGGTTGAAAACAATTTCGTTTTTGTCGCCTTCATTTTTCCCTCGGTTGTCGCTGTCCTGGCGGCTAAGTAAAAACAGAAGGGGAGAGGGAAGATAAAAAAATAAATGAGCCTCGCAGCTCTTATTTAAAGTGAGAAAATCGCAATATAGTTTCACACACGGAGAGAGCTTAAAAAGGCGGAGCAATGTGCGCATTATTTTAATGCTTCTATAGTTCCTTTTCAGAGACGCAAAGGGGCTGTCAGGGCGAGATAAAACTTTGATCCATGGTTACGAGTGAGTTGTAATGGTGCGTCGTCAAGGGACTAATGGGTTCTTTCCTGCGGAATGCGGACTTACTTCTTCCTCCGAGCCTAACTCAAGGAGCAATGCATAGCAAACACAATATCTTTATTTAGACGTAAGTTTCAGATAACCTGCAACTGGGAGCACTTCGTTAAGCTCACGAAAGAAACTTTTGACAGAATACAATTAAGAATGTAAGTTATCCTCCGTGTTGTTGCCAAGCGTTTCGAAGAAAACGTCCTAATTAGTGTCAGATGCGAAAGCGGAAGATGCGAATGGTTTTTCTTTCATGAGCACCGCGTTCATTTGCGAACTTGGATGAAGGGAGATATTCTGTTATGCACTAACGATATTTTTGAAGCCACTTGTAGCGTATGGTTATTTTCTAGCGTTATCTTCAAGCGTTATTTTCCAAGTGGTTACAAACCACTTGAACGCATCCAGGGCCTGTACCTGATTAAATTTTTTAATTTATGTTCCTTTCGATTCTATTCAATTTTTATCGCCTGACGAGGCTAATGGTAAACCACTGCTACGGTTATCAGACAGTTGGGAATGGAGCTATCACAGGCTCAAGTCCCCTTGGCATGTGGTTTTAGAACTAGCGCGGTATGCTCATTCAGGCGCTTCTGTATTCAAGGATTGAAATTCAACCTTACTTATGTTGGTTAATTTCCATGCGTCGTAAGTGACCTCGTGCGTGTAGAGACGTTAGATCGGTGACGTGTTGCTTTAGGACCAAGCACAACAGATTTGCCCCGCGGTCCTCGTGGTCGCTCCACATACCAATACGCATACGGCGATGCTTCGCTGTATCGTGGCTGCCCGACCATCCCAATGCGTTTAGCAGAAAAAAAAAAAATCGGGCAAAATGTTATCGGTTATTTCGCCTACATTTCGATGCCGTCTTTTCCAATTGCTCTTGTTGGGAAAAAATACAAGGCCACAGTCGCCGAAACACGCGGCCGGATAAACGGGCTTATTTTATTTAGCGCATGCGAAAGCCGAGGACCTTCGTCGAAGAATGCATTCGGAACACCTTGGCGTTTTACGAGCTGGTTTGCAGCTACACTCGTTGTCAGGACTGAGTTAATTGTGAACCCCTGGTCTGACGTCACCAAAACGAAGAAATGCACAGAGGGAATGAACGCAGTAAAACTTACGGAGATAAGCTCTCTTGGCGACACAAACGACAAAGGCACTCACTGTGTCATTGGATTATTGATGGAGTTCCGCTTTTTCGGCTATTAGGAGCAAAATTATGATGAGTTGCCTTTCTTCAGACTTTTTTTTTATCAAACGGTATTTTGCAAAACTCTTTTTAATCAATAGAAAACAGGCTTCGTGATTGTTAGAAGTCGTTCTGCCCTTCAGCAGCCTCCTTATAATTTTCTTATTTGTATGTGCATGTCCGGCACATGTAGCCTTAGCTACGTAGAAAGGCAACATTTTGTGGAACACAACGGCCATTTCCTCCATTTCTCATTTCGCCGCAAAAACAATTAGGTCTGGGATCACAAAAAATGCAAGGAAAAAAGAACGACACGATAGCAAAGAATGCCCCAAGCTCGAAAGCGGTAGACAGAAGTGTAGTATAATGGCAACAAAATATCTTCTCTCATTTTCGTCAGCGGTGCAAATTTTTTATTTGTGCTCTTTTAACCTCTACCCGTACACAGCTTGGAGGATCGCCGGAATATTTTCAACCGGGAGCAAAATGCCTTTCTTTTCATTTTTCGGGAAAATAAAATAGTGCGCAAAAAGAAGAAAGGCTGGGAGGGAAGCTCCCAAGGGTAGCGAACCCAGATCATAAAGACGGATGAGGCCGACGTGTTCTCCCCCCACTCTTGAGCGTATACATTAAAAGCCCGCGGTGTGATCCAAGGGGGAGACGGGGCAAGGGCTCGTCCGCTTGCCGCAGTCGCGCCAGTGCAAATAACCTCGCTGGGGCGCTGGCATGCATGCCGTACGGAACGCAGCCCGCTGTGCAGACAGGCGCGTAGCGCTGAAGAAATAGGCAAGTTTTTTCTCGCACGCAATGGTGCACCGTGTTCCTGGAGGACAATGCACGGCCGCTAAGTTCGGTGCAACACCACAGGAGTGGGAGACGAGACCGTGCAAGAAAGGCCCTTGACACGAAGGTGCACTCGCGCATCGAAAACAGTGCTCGCGTGGGCCTACAGACGCTGCCCGAGAAAAGCGAAAGTTTGCTCACACTCGGAGAGGCGCCGTTTCCTTTTTATGTCGGTAATCAAGCGCGGCCGGTTTATGCGACAGCCCTGAATGCCCCGGCCTCTCTTGAGTAAATGGTATTTAACTAGTGAAAACAAATTTGATTGCTGAACGGCAGGGAGTGAATGGAAAAATCTCAATTGATGACAGTACATTGATTATCGGTTTGGAAGCGCCAAATTCGAAGGAGGAGGTGTGAGACAGGCTGCGGATTAATTTCGACCATCTGCAGTTCTGTGCAGTGCACTTTGCCAAAATGGGTTTAAAAGGAGGAAAAAATCACGTGGTCTTTTTTGATCATCATGGTAAGAGCCATGCACATACAAAAGACTGGGTTTGAAAATTAGAAGGGTTTCGAAAGCACTTGCGCTTCTTCATGGACATTTCGATGCAGCCGGAGCGCTTTATCTTCTTTTGTCAGAAAAAGAAAACAAAACAAAACTCAGAGGACTTCCTTAAAAAGAACAGATCCACCAAATTTTTGCTCTTAGTAAGAATAGTTTCTATGAATGACTCTTTCGGGCTAGGTTGATGTTTCCCTGGCAGCAAAAGCCGCATTTATTGTCGAGAAAATATCATTTAAAAACTTCCCGCCAGTCGATTCAAATTTGTGACGTGTGCACCGAAAGTGACTCCGTTATCACCGTTTTGAAGTGAATGTCGCGGTGCAGCCTAGCCTCTGGGATCCTGTGCCCAAGAAACTGTCGACGCACGCAGTCAACTTGCGAAATCGGCCGGTGATGGCGACACCTGTATCTTTATTTTGTCCTGTTCCGGTTTCTAAAAGCACCGTTTTCACCGAAAGTAGCGTCTTTGTCGTTGCAATCCGCTAATCTACGGACGCAGGCCAAGTTCGGTTCGTCCTCGGTTTCCCTTTAACAAGGCACAGTGAAGGCACATCGTTAGGCTCTCTCGGTGTGTTCACGAAATGAAGACAGATATCAAACTATGTTTTTTTACTGCCTTCTTCGTTATGCCCGCCGAGCAGTTCTCTAGGCCTACTCTGTCCCTGTTAGGATCAGACTTTTTTTATTCGGAAGAAGGCTAATTCCTGAATATATGCATCGAACAGAAATCGGACGACTTCAAGCACTGTACGCACTATAAAAACATTTACTGTCATGGGCGTCACCCTTGGCCAGCAGTATCGCCTGTTCTCTTCTGGCCTAAACGATAGTTGTGCTCTTGGTAAGAGGAAGCCGGAAGGGGCGCGAGAGTGAGAGAGAGTAGAGAGAGAGAGGGCGACGTATGGTATGTGGGACGATCGTGATAAATTGGGCAAATAGGCGAACGCGGCGAAACGTCGCAGCTTCTCTCCCCGATAATTGCCCGTAATGGAAAACCTCGGCAATTCATCACGCTTTGTTGCGGCAGCGCGGAGCAAATAAAAAAAAGTGCTCGGAAACGCGCCTGAATTGCTCGGAAGGCGCGGCGGTCGTCCACAAGAGAACAACGACACTCGAGAAGCGTCGAAGGACTCTTGCGTTTCTTCGCGATTTCTCCGTGCTTCCTCTGCCGTCACCGAGGGCTCGTATTCGCTGGCTGACACAAGGGGCGCAAGAAACTGTGCGGTGGCTGGGCGACGCCGAGAAAAGCGAGAATAGCTAACAGTGCCGCTTTGGTGTCCCGTGTGAAAGGGCGTACTGTTACTGACGTCCAGCCGTTTACAGAGAGTAATATTCGTGCCGAAAATCTCTCAAAAGACTTGAAATCAGCTCGGACATGTTCAGCACCTCTAAATGTGACTGTTGCACATGCCCCTCGAAGCGAAATTTCCCGACTATTTCCTTCGGTGAGCTTACAGCGGCTATGACAGCCAATATTGTTTACCTGACTCCTGTGAAGCACTGACCACGCGATAGGGACGGACCTCGCTGAGTTCGAAATACACAACAGGAAATATCCTTAGTTCAGTGTGCTATCAAGCAGCAAGGAGGCACGACAGGAGGCTGCGCGTGCAATATGAACCGACTAGCTCACATCCAGATTATCCTGCGCTATCAAAGCACCTAGCTAATAGCTCCTCGATCGCCAAGGAAACCTTTTGACGCCGCCGTTCAAGGTTTGCGGCGACGCTGTTGCATGCGTGAGCCATAGGGACATGCATGCAGGATGACTGACAAGCCACAACGGCCCTCAGCGCCGAGGACGCACTCGATTCACGTGACACGGGCGTTCATTTGGGCCGTCGACGGTGGCCATCGGCGACAAAAGATGGCAATGATGGAGATGTCAACGGCGTGCACAGTCACGTGAATGAGCTGTATACGCGACGGGACACAGACGTCAAGCCTATACATGCGCCACCCTTGCTTGATACTTTCCCATCCATCATTAACGCCCTTGCCGGAGTTTTTTCATTATGTCAGGAACCCCTCGTCGCTCGCGGTTCGCTCGCTGCCCGTACGTGATCAGTGATGTGCACTCTTAAGGCTGGGCGGAAGTTTGGAGCCACTTAGATGCGACGCAGAAATAATAAGCGATAAAAAGAAGTTGCCTAGCGATACTTGCGCGAGAATCACGAGCATAACGCACGCCACCGAAAACAAATAAGTATAGGCTTTAGTCATCACTGGAGATGAGTTCACATCCCCGGACGCAAACACAACAGCACATGGTTTTCTTCCTGATAAGTTATCTGTTCTGTTTTTATCCCAACGTGATGTTGTTTTGCTTTTCGTCCACTTGATCCATACGTTGCCCGTTTGCGTACTTCTAAGATGCGATATACCAAAATTCGAACGAGCAGTTTTTAGGTGTTTGTCACAGAGTGGTGGTGTGTTTAGTTACTCTACACTGAATTCATTACTCGCCTATATACCCACGCAGACAAAATTATAAACTGCGTGCATATGCATGCAGGAAGACAGGCTTCCCGAAGAACACTTATTTACGTGTAACAAGGGAAGTAGGGCGCAACGGGCCGAAATGTCAACTGCGATGATTCGGCGAATTAACTGCGCAGAGCTATGAATGGTGTTCCGCGGATGCTTCGCCATGCCGTTTTTCTGCGACGTTATGGCTCTTTTAAGTGGAAAGCGCGCAAGCACAGACAGACAAAAATTGCATTCTGTGCGAAATTAAATACGTGAGAAACCCGCAAGCCTCAATGTGAACACGCCCTGGAGGAGACTGTACTGCAGGCCTGAGTTACACAAAAAAGAGGGGGGAAAAAGTCTTACAGAGGTCGTCATTTCGGTGAAGTTATTTTATTGCAGTGCCGGCAACGCACTAATGCATTAGGCTGGCGATTGAGCAACCGCAGAGAGTATATTCGGAGCACCTGACTTGAAAAGGAGGAAGGAAAGGTCGCGACTGAAAGATCAGCGCGTAGAGAGGCGGGATTTTATCTGAATTTTGCAATATTTCCGAGGTTATACAGCACGTTATAACGCATGTTTTCTTTTCTTTTTTAGGCGTGTATACCGCATGTCTGTGATTTCTTGCAGTATTATTTGCCGGATAAAGGAAAACCGCACGTCCCTCTCGGCGATAATCCCTGGGTTGTGCCGTGTCCATGTTTGCTCGGCACTTCCGAAGGAAAAAGTAACAAGACCGAGGTTCTGCAGGATAGGTATATGTAAACAAAAAGGGGAGTGCCGACAAAGACCGCGTCCGACAAAACGCGGCCATCTCTGGGCGCGTCGCTTTGACCGAGCAGGGGTGTCGAATTTCGTCGCTGTTGTACCAGGGGATCTCAGGTGCTTTGAAGAGCGTCCGGTAGGTGCACCACCACTGTCAATAAAGCAGGTAGAACGTGAAATATCAATGAGAAAAGCGCGCTCGGCACGAAAATCTCTTGCTCTATTCTCTGGCACCATGCGCTAGTGTGTTGGCGTGGATTAGCGGCTGCTTTTGTCAGCAACGAATTTATTCCTTGGTCTTCTTGTTCAAAGTAGTCCTACCTCGGATGTCTAAGCGCCGCGATATTGAGCCCCTGTATTTATATAGTGTTTACCACCCCGGCTGTTCCCCGTCAGAGCCTTCGTGAATGCAGAGCGCTATTGCTGTGCAGATGTTCCGGCATCCACGCGCCACCTCTCAAGTTCGGCTGTGATGCCTTTTGAGCCGTGCCGCGCTTCCAAAATTTTGTAGACGAGCTCTGTTTGTAGCGGAAGAAGGAAAGAAAAAGAGTAAAAAGGAGAAATAGGCAGCCACTCGTTCGTTGCTGTAGCACGCACCTGAAAGTAGCTTTCTGAAGCGTCTTTCTCGATCAGAGCTCTTACCGCTTTGAGTGCGTTTTGAGCGGTCGACGACAGTGCCCTCCAGCTGTGTATCCGGGGCACCTAAGCAATGGGTATAAATAAAACTGCTTAAATGCGGTATTCCCTTCGCAGACATGAATAGAATATTACCACAATAAAAGTGGTTCGCTTATTGTGATGTCCATTGCTTTTCTGTTTCCCTCACCCGCCTCTCCCCCTCCCCCTTTTTTAACAGTATTTGCAGGTATCTAGAGACTTCGCCTGGCTCATTGAACTTGTCTGGAAGCTTTCCTCACTGGCGGCTGAAGACTTCAAGAAAAGCGAGCAAAAAAAAAAAGCGCAACGCAAGTTCCTCTTAAACGAGGTTGGAGAAAGGCGGCATCCTTAGACGGTTCGTTGCGGCAAAGCTTTGACGGGAAGAATCAACTGCGCTTGCGCCCAACAAGAGCGTTTCTAGGTTCCTGCGATAAAACTTCGAAGCGAATTAAGGGCTCCGTGTCGTACAAAAAACGGTGCCTTCGGCGATGACCATGAGTAAAAAAAAAATCCGGATTGGTGGACACGGTAATGACGTCACAGCCAAATGACCTCGCGCTGGAATTTCAAACACCCCACAGCGCTGACGTTAAACGTGACGTCACGCGTGGAATTAAAGTAATTTAAACGCCACATATAATGCGAATTAAGGGCCGCCGCGTGCCTCAAATGATTCAACTTTATGAAGCAATTCATTTCGGCTAAGAAAAAATTTCAATAATTTTAGGTGGGATTCGAATCAATGAACCTTGCGTTTCGAGACAGGTCCGCTGCCGACCAGGGCACGCAAGGCACATTTTTAAGGCGAAAGCCTGTAATGGCTCATACTCGCAGTGTCCGCCCGTCCGTCCGTGAAACTCAACTCGATAAGAAAAAAAATCTCTGTGCACGATGCGATTCGAACCACAATCCTTCCATTCCGCATCTGAGCGTGCTAACGACTACGCTACTTCCTGCCAAGGCATGTCAGTTCCCTTGTCTAGGACGCCGGAGAGTATTTGCAGAGAGGCGTCGAATCAGATGGACGCCTCCCAATTGAATGCCCTCCAGTGTCTCCAGCATTTAAGATTCACAAACAATTTTGTACTTAAGCAACATCTTAACTACACATCAGTGACACAAGCAGCAACACCGCGCTAAAGGCTTTCGCCTCACCGCACTTTAGGTCAACAAGAGTGCCCCCTGAATTGTTTTTCTTCATTGCGCATTGAAATAGTGCGGCACACTTGCACGCGGCTTGGGAACAAGCGGATGTTTTTTCGTATGTCGTGTGGCAGCAAGCTGCTATAGCCTGCTGGGAAGCGCATGTGAAGCGTGGGAATAATGCATGATGTCAATAATAATGACGTCTACAGGTGCTTTCTTCTTTATTTTTGAATATAAGGTGAACTTGCACTTCTCATATTTCGTGCGGGAGTGGTCCCGCCTACTTTCAGCGACACAACAGGTGACAGAGCTGGGAGGGAAGGGGCACTCTGAAAGGAATGTATGAATTAGATAAGAAGAGCTTTTAAGAGCTCCTTTGAGGTGACAGGCGTCGTGGGTGTTCTGTACTGCTTCATTATCACTACAGAGACTGGTAGGGTACGGCAGGTATGCACGATGGGATGCATCGTGTAAAGCAGGCTAAGGCACCTAACACATAGGTCACTTTTAGAGGCACTTGAGTGAGCTCAAAGCACCGAAGTGGTGGCATTGTGGTGGAGCATCCGCCTCGCATTCGAGAGGTGCTGGGTTCGACCCCGTTTTACAAACATTTCAGCCTACTTAAGCGGAGCACCAGGCCAGGGGAAGCTTGTACCCATTGTGTCACCGGCGGGTACCTGGCGGCACTGGGGATCGGACCCAACACCTCCCGCATGCGAGGCGGATGCTCAAACCACTAGGCCACCTCTGCGTATTTGCCTACTCGACCAACTCTAATACCTCCTTACATGCCACCATTATGCACTCTTTACGCGCTAGGTGGCTCATTGGTTTTGGCGTTCGGCTGCTGACCCGAAAGACGCGGGTTCGATCCCGGCTGCGGCGGTCGAATTTATATGGAGGCAAAATGCTAGAGGCCTGTGTACTCAGTGCACGGTAAAGAACACCAGGTGGTCGGAATTATCCGGAGCCCTTCACTACGAGTCGCTTCGTGACGTTAAACCGTGTAGAACCAAACCATCTTCAGGCATGTGAACTTTGTCAGCACCACTTCATCTTTTATCATCTTGTAGCAATATTCGTGGATGCTCCTGAGCCAAAATTCAATGCCAATTTGTTCTTCTTATTATTATTTATTTTATATTTTGCTTCTTCACTTCATAATTTTGTGCTCCTCTCTCGCTTCCCTTTTTCCATCCCCAATTCACTTCCCCACGCAGAGCAGCATGTCAGCGACGCTGGATGAAATCTGCTTTCCAGCAACGGGTGCCTCCCTCATTATGCTCTACGTGGGGTTTAATGTCCCGGAGCTGCACATGGGCTACGGGAGACAGCAAAATTCGTCGTATCTGAGCTGGTTGAGCATAGCTTGAGGGGCGGTGCACGGTAAAAGACATATACACATGGTGGTGGTGGTTACAACTTTATTGCCAGAATATGGAAGGGGCTAGCTGGGGCTGAGGCGAGTCCAGGGTGGCCTCCAGTCGGCGGCGGCCTCTTGAGCTCGCGTGATGAGGGCCAGTCGCGTTGTTTTTCTTGAACTGGCCAAGAGCTTGTCCCATTCCTCCACCGAGGGAGCTGACAAGAGTGTCGTCGGAGGGGGTTTGCTAGCTCATTCCCGTTAAATATGGTCCCGGGTGGCGTGCCTCCCGTCACCTATACACATGAAAGACGTTGTGCTTCGTCTGTGATGTGTTTATCCCTATTCCCGGTGCTGACGCCACTCAAGCTATGAGAGACACCGTAGTGGAGGATCCGGATTAATTTCGAACACATGGAGTTATTTAACGAGCTCTGGTTAGTAGTGCAGGTATCCTCCACATAGGTACAGAAACTTCTTGCATATAACTTTTTTCCTCTCTGTGCTGAGCCCTTATGTTCTACTGAAACCGATAACATTGAGTTACTAACATCCAATTTCGCTGCCAAATAATGTCTAACGTGCTTATTTCTGTCGCGCTAATTGTGTATTTCGAAGTAGAGCTGCTTAAAACTCCAACAGCTGCGCAAAAGCGTATAAAAATCAAGCGCATAGGCTTTCAATCAGCCACGTTGTATCAGCTGCTCGGGACGCACGTTTTTCCCAGGCCACAGTTTCCGAGCGTTTAATTAGAGACAGCACAGCGTTTTGTTCCACACTGTTCTTTCATTGCGTGACGCAGTCAATTCGAACGCAGCGCGTACAGAGGCTGCGGCACCCGCCCCCTCAACGCGTCGCCGTCTGCAAAGCCGGCCTTCGGTTCGAGCGCCCTTTTCGCGCCGGAAAAAAAGGTAACGCAACCTGACTGATGCCGAGTGATTAGCACGTGCGAGGAGCAGCGGGCATGCCGTGCGCTGTCGCCATTAGGGGGCGCGCAAAGGAGCTTCGGGAACGCTTAGGAACTCGGCGGGAACCTGTTCGGTCGGGAAGCGGCGCCCGGCGAAGCGAATTCGGCGGCCTCTTATCGCTTCGCCATTCGTCTTACCCGGAAGTTTCCGAGCGTACTTCGAGGGAAGCGGCGGTGCTGGGGAAATGGTGCCGACTTTTTCGTGGGAAACGTCAATGCCTCGCATATCTGGAAAAGAAGGCCAAGTGTTGCCCGGGCCTCGGCGTGTTTTCCTTACTCTCGATAATCAATGCCAGTATGTTTAACACAACAGAGGAAAAATGATTACAAATACTGGAGCGATGTGCGATGCTTGAGCTAAGCACTGCTGTTTAACGGTCTGGAAAATGAAACGATCTTGGTTGGATCAGGTGAGGGTGGGGAAAGGAGATGAGCAGGACGGCGACGGTCCGTCGGGCCACTTCAGATCAGCGGGCACTTTTGGAACGCGGCGACCTTCAGGGCCCAGTCCACGACTCGAAGCTGTAGCTCCGACGGCGAGCTGAACAAAGCAGCCTCCTATTTCTCCCGGGATTCTAACCCTGGAAAGGAAGGTTTCGGATTGCCAGTTAGGACAAGTTTGGTAAATGTGCTGAGGCATAACTGGCAGTTTTTACATTTGTCTCCTCTATGTATGAGGGAGAGAAGGAAAGGGGACGGCATGGTGGCGGTTTGTAATCGACGCCATTTCATTTTGTCGGAACAACGTCCGTCCCTCTTCTGTCCGAAATCAAACAAAATAACAGCTTGATTTCTCAACAATAGATCGGAAGATTGATGCAAAAAAACTGGAGGGTCGACACTTAAGCTCCACCTTAAGGTCATGACGGGATAGCCTTAATGAGTTAATGCATGCTCATATTATATATATATATATATATATATATATATATATATATATATATATATATATATATATATATATATATATATATATATATATATATATATATATATATATATATATATATATATATATATATATATATATATATAAATAAATTGAGGGGCTCGTTTGACAAATATATTAAGGAAGCCTACAGTCACCGAAACCAAGGTGCATAAGGGAATGTTTCTATTATTTTTTTTTCTTTTAATTGTGTGCTGCTGTGTTTTAGTTTGTGTCGTTTTTCTGCTGCTTTATAAGTAATTTTTTTTAAACCAATTGATTGCCATCACAAATTAAAAGAAAAAAATTAGAAGCATTCCCCTATGCACCTTGGTTTCGGTGACTGTTGGCTTCCTTAATATACTTGTCAAACGAGCCCCTCATTTCATTTGCCTTGTCTGCTAATAGCTTAACTGGGGTCTCGGTTCTGGCAGTCTTGATGCCATAGGTAGTATAAGAGGGCCCTCGCACAGTTTCCGCCCTCGCCGTTAGATGACGTTCTACGTCACACTCGCGGCATTACAGGACGTGCTACGTCCACCGCTAAGGACGAGGGTGGCGCTGGTGAACACTCTCGAAGTTCACTTACACGCAAAACATAAATACCCACTAAAGCAGCAGACTGGACAGCCGTCGCCATAGCTCAGTTGGTAGAGCACTGGACGCAATTTTCGGAGGTCGTGGGTTCGGCTCCCACCGGCGGCGTGGTTGTTTTTTCTGGTGCTTTAAAAGTAATTTCCTTTAAACCAATTGATTGGCATTACAAATAAAAAAAATTAGAATCATTTTCCTATGTACCTTGGTTTCGGTGACTGTTGGATTCTTCAATATATATATATATATATATATATATATATATATATATATATATATATATACACGCGCGGAATTTGGTCACTCTCTACTTTACATTCATAGATCCCCGGGAGGCTTCATAGCACTCCTGGAGCAGTAGCGCAGTGGTTAGGCGGTGTGCCACTGCCATCGGTGGGGCATGTGAGATTCAGGTGACTCTTCCCGAGCAACCTCTCGGGAACAATCATTGATTGAGCTGCCACCTGCAACGGGGCGCAATTTGCTAAATATCTGTTGGGCATATTGGGATGACGTCACAAGGTCACGTGACCTAGGTGGCCGGTGACATCTTTGGGAATTTTTCGTGAATTTTTCGTCACGGCCAATGACACCGACGCAGGCTTTTCTGCGACACGGGCCGTTAACGCATTTCGGTTAAAATATTGATCTTAGCATGTCCTTGATCCCTACACAATCAACTGACAAAAAATCAAGTACATAACGCTTTTATCTAGCCAGAACCTTTTGTATGCGAAAAATACAAACATACGCATAAGCATCCACGTTATATTAGAAATGAGTTACTCTTCGATAATCACAGCCTTTAATGTAACTGGAGTAAAACTTTTGGCAAGCAGCAGGATGTTTTGCAGGGCAACATCAATCATTCAGAACACGCTAAATAAGGCTAATGCTCCAATTACAGCATGTAGCACAAGTTACGAAGCCTGTACGTCTACTCCAAAATGCAAGAGGCTTTTCCGCACCAGTCTTACTCGCTTCTAGCCAAACTTCGATGAGAAACAAAAAAGGCAAAGCGATAGGTCTCGCGAAGCGGTATTTCATGAGCCGAATTTCGTCTGCGAAATGACTCCCCGTGGAGCAATTGAAACGGCGTTCGTGTAGGTGAGGGTTACAAGATTTACTACCTTGAACAATTTTTCTTTCCTCCACTTTTCACGGCCGGAAATCCGCACCGGTCAACGTGACCGCTACATCGTGGCATCCATAAATAACGTGGGCGCACTTTAACGACCCCGTCTGTTGCCCGTACTGCATGGGGACACTGGCTCCGTTCGAATTGTGGCTCGTAGCAATCTGTCTGCGCGGGCCTAGTCGGATTGACGCCGCTTTCAATACACCTCTTGCGGCAGTACGACATTACTGCTGCGACACCTCACCGGTCGCTGGTCGAATCGAGGGAAGGCACAAAGCTGACCAACACGTACGGGCCCCTCTAAAGTGCGCGTCCACTTTTTTCATGTCTGAATTATTTTTCTTCGCGACGTAACAAGAAACGCAGAGGCAAGACGCTGTCCTCATCCGTTCTTTATGTCCTGCCAAGCTTCTTGGTCTTGAATCAACTATCCTGAACTACCGTGCGTGGAGTGCTTCCAGGATACGTGAGTCCTTAGTGTTTGTTCCTTGTATGCATTTAAAGCCTGAACGTCACGGACAAAAAGACACTTGCTGAAAGCGTTTTCTACGTCGCACCTCTTTAGAAGAGGAGGACGAGACCTTTTTTCTTATCTTCAGGCCATGGATAATGTGAACAGCCATAACGAGGTCATGGTCTGTAGGAGTTGGTTGCACACGACGACACTTGTAGCGCTTGAAATACAGGGACGGAATGAAGAGGACAACCGTTGATTTTATTCGACAGGTGGCAATATGTGGAATAAATTGACGTAAATCGGGTATTTTCAAATTCTAGGGGCTATCAGCCCATGGGTAAAATGATATCGAACATATTTTTACACATCCGCCGAGGTGGCTGAGTGGGTTTGGCGTTCCGCTGCGGGTGCCAGTGTCGCGGGTTCGATCACGATCGCACCTGCCACATTTGAATGGAGGCTAAAAAAAAAATCATTGTGGTACCCGACGTCAGCGCGCGTTAAAGGACGCCAGGGTGTCTAAATTAACCCTGATGCCTCCACTGCAGCGCAGTTTATACAGAAAGCAGTATGATAACGTCTTTGGGTGTTGTATAGTTAGTGTAGACCAGACTTTATGTGGCCTGTCAAAATTCAAAAAAAAAAAGAAGCAAGGCAATGGAATCTCTACGAGCAAACACGAATAAGCTAGAAGAGCGCTCGGGCAAATGCCGTGTTCAAAATTAACGCGGCATTGAACTGAGACGAAACAAAGTCTAAATAAACCGAAGAGCACCAGCTAAAATAGAAAATGAATCACCTGTGCGGAACCCGACAGCCGGCCCCAATAAGTAGCAAGTGCCTTAAAGAAAACAGAAAGAAAAAAGCACGTAACAAGAATAAACAGGGATCACGTGAAAGGGAAAGTGACCACATGTTCATCAGCGCGTCGTTCTCGCCCGAAGTCGCTCAAGCGTGACGTCATCACCTGGCTCGTATACCTGACGGCTCCGCCCCCGCACTCGACGCTGATTTGCTGGTTGCCATGCACAGGTAGAAAGGGTAGGAGCCTCCGCAGCCAATCAGGGCGCGGATTGCGCGCGCGAAAAGGGAGGACGATGTAAACAACAAGAACACAACCGAAGCAGGAAGCAGAGCGCCGTTGTTTGTCTTTCTTTTGCGTTTTCCCTTCCTCCCGGGTGTCCTCCGCCTTCACACGGTGCGGCCCATCTTTTCCTTACCATTCCTTTTTTTTTTTTCAGCGGCGATCAGGCCGACGAAACGAACACGCTCGTGCTCTCGCCCTTTCGACGCTATCTCGCTTCTTCTCCGCCGCCACATTGTGGCGAGGAGGGAGGAATAGGGAAATGGGGAGCGATCAAAAGGAAAGACAAAGGCGGCGATCAGGAGCGGCCTAAATATACTCGGGGCGAGAAAAGGGGCATATTTTGCAGCGCGCGCACGTGTTTTGTGCGTCTACCTTTGCTTGACCGGCCAGTCCGGGTGGATCGCTGTAATCTGCCGAGAGAGCGCGGAGGCAGGGCCCGAGGCGGTCGGAAAAAGGGAAGAGATTAGGGACAGCGGAAAGGAAGGAAGGGTTCGCACGAAGGAGCGGAGATAATGGTTGACACGAACAAGTAAACAGCGGCGGTTGCCAAACGGGGATAAAGCGGTGCGAGAAAAGGGGCGGCTTTTCTTGCTCTGAATGGAATTAATTAGAAGTTTCCTAAAGCCGTGCGAATATTCCTTTCCTTCAAAACGAACGTTTCGTCTTTTCTGCCAAAAAAAAAAGAAAAAACCGGGAAAGAATCAACTGGACCAGTGTGGACACGAACAGCTTCGTCGAAGGTTTTAGCGTACCCGGACCGACCACAAGTGTCAGACGGGCCACTTCAAATGAGCTTGAATGAGGCTGCGGGTTTAAGTAAATAAGGTTTGGTAGGTCCATTATTTCCTAGTTGAATAATTAAACAATTGATTAATGTATTTCTATTCGTTGATTGATTCTGCAGGACACAGTCAGGGACCAAGAACGCATAATCGAATTTGCCTGCAGTGAACTTCTGCAGGAGTTCTGCATGCAGTATGTATGTGGCACGTATACATCTTTTGAACGTAACATGCAAGCGTGGCTCATCGGGCAAGTTGGCATTTATGAGAGCTAAATAACACAGTGCAGCTTTAAGACCCGGACGAAGAAAAGACGGGCACCACAGCGCTGACTTCAAGTAGTTTTTTTATTAATACTGAGAAAGAAATGGTACATAAAGGTGTTGCGCCTATGATATCACACAATTTTAAAAATTGGCTTTTTCAGTTTGAACAGCGCTTTTTTTCGGCATAGCATTGTCAGCGGCACAGTGCACCAAAATACAGCTAAGATGTGTTAACTAGCAGGTTGGTTAACTAGTATTGAAAAGTAAACATTTTAAGCATTACTCTTAGGGTCCTTAATTATTGAGAGGCGTGTAGCCAACCATAAGCAATATCTATATCAGTTTCTAGAATTTAGAAAACCCGATCACCCTCGGCGTTGTGGCCTAACAAATTCTGGCCACACCGCGCCAAATACACACGCTTTCGGGAAGCTTGCAGGCAAAGCAACGTCTCCAGTGTACGTAACATTTAGAGATTCTAAAAACTGTTATGCATATTAATTACGGTGGGCTGCACGCCTCTCAATAAATAAGGAGCCTAACTGTAATAGTTAAAAAACTAACTATTCAGTGTTAGTTAACCAGCCCACTAGTGAGCGCGTCTTAGCTGTATTCTGACGCACTACACCACTGACAATGCTATACCGAAAATAGCGCTTTCCTAACTCAAAAAGTCTATTTTTAAATATTGTGTGAAGCCTTAGGTGAACACCCTGTAGAGGAATTGTGGGCGGGGAAAAATGGGGAACAGGTGCTGGGTTTGCTACCCGCCCAAGATAACAGAGGAAGAAAAAGACACGAGGTAATAATGCTGCATCTGCGCCAAACGAAAATGCAAGGAAGGAACGAACGTTTGATTTGGTTTAAGGGAGTTCAACGTCCCAAAGCGACTCAGGCTATGAGAGACGCCGTAGTGAAGGACTCCGGAAATTTCGACCACCAGGGGTTCTTTAACGTGCACTGACCGTGCACAGTACACGGGCCTCTAGAATTTCGCCTCCATCGAAATTCGACCGCCGCGGCCGGGATCGAACCCGCGTCTTTCGGGTCAGGAGCCGAGCGCCATAACCACTCAGCCACAGCGGCGGCCTTAACGGAAGGAACGAACGGTTGAAGTCGCAACGCGGCACATAGCAACAAATGAAACATGAAAGCAACTGACAGCGTCATAAAAACAACGCGGAATAAAAGAGCCAAAAGGGGCGTTAAAAGGTTAAAAATTGAGGGGAAATTAAAAAACAACAAGGCCAAAAGGGGCGAATAAAAAGCTAAAGGGTGAAATCAGGGGCCTAAGACGTTTAAAAAGCCAAAATTAAACCAGCACGACCGAATTACACGAATGACATCTGATTGAAACAATTTAGTTCACGTTTTGTTAGGTCATTCGAGGGAGTGCTGACTCATATTGTCGGAATGAAAGAAATTGCCAACATGATTTTCTTCGACAGCTGGGATTGAACATAAAGAAACGTAACATAAACACGATGAATGAATAAACATAATGAATGGCCAGCAGTCATTCTTCCTGCGCAAAGCGAGAGACTGGAATGACCCGCCCACCGAAGTTGCCACCGTCATCGGCCCAGTAACATTCAAGCGGCCGATCGATAACAATTCATCGTGATTTTTATTGAATTTTTTGGCTTTCAACGCCCACTCCCTCATGTGATGACTCAACATGATACCTTTGAGTAATCAATTAAACAAATAAATAAATAAAAAAGGAGAAGTGAAGTATTAATTCTTGCAGCATGTTTTTGCTGAACTTTTATCGAAAAATTTCTTGGGGAAATGAAATTGCACTTGATCCTAGTTGCATATTAACAGTGATGAGAAGGAAGCACCGTAGTGAATGAAGCACTATAGTGGCAGCCACGGAGGATGCCTTCGCGCACAGTGAAAGGCTTTGCACATTTCGAAGCGCAGCTGCCCACGTGCGAATAGAATCTAGGCACTTAAGTACTCATTCTACCCCACTTACCACGCAAAAAAAAATCACAATTTCCAGGTGACTATCCACTGCATATGTCAGTGGTATCTGCATAACTATATACACCCTCGCTTAACTGATGCCAATGGTCATGGCCAGGGAAGTTCTTCGCAAAGGCGAGGCATACATATATCCCGCATAGGACACCAAACGCGACTAGTAATGTAGTGTGCAATTATTCCAGGGCCCTGTCAACGGCTTATGATCAGCAGAGTGAGTGGATGCTTGATGAACGTCTTGTTCTTGAGACTTATCTTCAGCTGCGTTCTCGATCGCGCTCACGCGCACCTTGCCCGCGCAGAGAGAGGTGCATTCTTGGTCGAACACGGAGCCTTTTGCTACAGGCCGTTGGCGTCCAAGACTATGCCATGTAATCAAGTAATGCTTAATTGTCACGTGTCAAAATTTTATTGAGAGCGGCGAGGCACATCTTCCATCTGAAGTTCTTCAACGCGCACAGAATTATCAGTGCAGGGCTGTTCTACTTCGCACGCAGTTAGTCCAAATTAGTGCCAATGACCTTATATTTAGACGGCATTTGAGGAGGGGGGGGGGGTATGCTACCACGAGAACAAGGCTTTCTTAACAAATACCTCTCCCATCAACCACTTCATCAGAAATAATGTGCACGATAGCGTTAGGCACTTATGCACCATTAAGCCTCAACACAACTCAGTATTTTAAAACCAAACACTCGCCAAAAAGAAGGATAATGCAGAAAAAAAACAACGTTTCGGGACCCATACGGGTCCCTTGTTACGGCCGTGTTTATACGCGAGAAGGTCGTTGCAATGAGCATGCGTATGCTGCAGGCATGAGCCATGTGTCCGATTAAGTTCGTGCGGAGTTGATTGAATGTGAAATGACTCTACGAGTAAACGGGAAGATAGAATTTTTCGGCGGCAATTGTGCTGGCCGAATCCCAGGCGATGTTGTGATCGGTGTGCTTTTTGGTACGTCATTTTTATGGTCCCTTGGCCGCCTCCTGCAGTCTCCGGTTTCGACTATCTATGCTGCGTCTCAATCTCGACAAGAAATTCTCTATATGACCCCGGGGTACCTACTGCACTCTAGCTTGCTTTTTTTTTGGTGCAAGTCCTAGGCAAATCCTAGACACTCAACAACGCAGATCCTCAACCCCCCCCCCCCCCTCCCAAAGCACCAAAGAAAGAACGGAAGCAAGCCGCCATCCCGTACCCGATTGGGGTGGGTGAAACCCTGTCAGGAATCTTGAATGACTACGAAGTTCAGATCTGCCACGCGCCCACAAGCAAGCTCAGACGGCAACTTGTACGGGTCGTGATTGCGACGCAGCATACATCGGCGAAACCGGAGACTACAGACGCGGCTTAGGGACCATAAAAATGACGCTGCCACGGAACGCGCCAAGTCAAACGCCTTGGAAGATATTGCCTGGTATTCAGCCAGGATCTTTGCCGCCGAAAAAGCATTATTTTCCCGTCTACTCGTAGAGCCACTTCACATTCAATCAACTCCGCACGCACTTAATCGGACACGTGGGCCCATGCCCGCAACATACGCATGCTCACTGCAACGACCTTCTCGCGTATAAACGCGGCCGTTCCGTTATTCGTTTCGTTTCATTTTTTGAACAAGGAACCCGTACGGGTTCCGAAAAGTCATGTTTTCCTCCATTATTCTTCTTTTTGGACAGTGTTTGGTTTTCAAGTGGTGTTATTTCCTCGCCAGACGAGCTTTCGTCGTACTTTGGACTACATAACTCGCTATAACGTAATGCAGAAAATACGCAACACCTACTACACAGTAGACCTCTACAGTAGCAAATACAGAACGAGGCACTTTCGTTATAGACTGTCGCAACCAGAAGATGACATGCATGCTTGCTTCCAAGTTTCTGTCTTCGTGGACGGTAGCTGGTCACTGAAAGTTCACCCCCTTTCGTTTTCTTGCCCTTGCCGTAATACTTCGTGCCATCTGCAGTTTCCTGGGGAACGCGTACCCGACCAACGAGTACCAACAGCTCCCATGTTACGATCGCAGAAAAGGCGACCCCCGACGTGACGCCGCTTCCGCGGGGCGGCGAAGTTCTCCGCGATTGAGGTTGGCCTGAGTGTATGACGGTCAGCCGCCGATGCTCAATCGATGCAGCTCCGAAGCAAGGTCAATGACCAAAAAACACTGCACCCCCCTCTCCCCCCCCCCCCACTCTTTCCAGCACCCTTCCCGTTGTTCACGGATCGACCACGAAAGTAGAGGGCTGAGGTTGCCACATTTCGGAGACAGTGTATACGAGGAGAAGTTTGCTTTGCTCTGATACCATCACCGATATGTTGAGCCTATAACCACTGAGGGTGCTGTTGCAGGGACGGATTTTTGGTGGTGTGTCTAATACCCCTCCCCCTCTGGGCGAGAAGTTTATACAGGAAGACCGAAGATACACATGGCTCAGATGGCACTCGCCTTCTCTAAGGGTGACCCGTAAATCTGCCCCTGTACTGTGGCGTTACCAGCTGACTGCTTTTCCTTTCCCTATGTCTTTTTTTAATGTCACCCGATATAATACTTCTCTGTTTTCTTTCATTGTTTACAGCAGGTACAAATTGGGCGGCGGTAAACTTCAACGAAAGGGAAACGGCAACTTCAGATGGATGTTTCAACTGGGTGAGGTCACGAGCTAGCCATCGTTCACATGCTAGGACATCACCACCCCTGCGGTCACGGCACCCCACGAAAACATGGTACACCACGAACAGCGTCCCACTAAGCACGGATCGCGCCGCGCCCCCGAAAATCTCGACGTTGGGCTTTCTCTCCCGGGAAAAAAGTATTTTAATACCTTTCTGATACCCACCTGGCTCATGTATGCACACGGCTACGTGCAGTGAAGATATATTATACAACATTAAATATTACATGCCTTTGTTCGTTTGTAAAAGGATTTTACATGCACTGTGCTGTAATGTACTTCTCTATGTGATTACTGTGTTCGGAAATTGCGCGTTGCAATGGAAAAGCTGAATAAACTCTATCTTTCGATCTATTTTAAAGATTATTGGCTATGATTTAGGATCAACCTTTGGCCCTGACCTTTTTAAAGCCTTACGATTCTCGAATTTTAATGCCCGTCACATAGAAACCATTATGCTGAGGTAGTTTTGGTCCATAAGTAAAAAGTAAAATATGTTCCTGCGCGTTCTCTCAGACCTGAAGACCGTTTTCGGGTGCCTCGCTGCTGCACCAGATATGGTCAGCGAACTCGTTGTTATCATTCCCTCCTGTGTTAATCAGCTACCAGCGAGTGCTTTTCGCATGAAAACAAAGTATAAACTAAAAGAAATTATTCGTAGCATTAACCTTTATTATTCCAGACCTCTGTATTTTTTCCGGTAACATTAAAATCATACATTACGTATAAAATTGTAGCCTATCTAATTGGACGATATGTTGTTCTGGCCACTTGATCAAACAGCTACTGGCTGAGAAAAAAATATTTCGTTTCGTTTTGCTGTTCTATACCTTGCTGGTCTCATATGTAAACTCCTGCCTCGTTTTTCGTGTTCATTTCAAATTGTTGGCTCTTAGGATGAAAAGAAAATTCCCCTGTTTTAAGGTATTATAACAGCATGGTCATCGCCCCGTTCTGTATAATGAATTCCTTCTCGTACTGCGATGTCAGTGCACGTAAAAGAACCCCAGGTGGTTGAAATTTCCGGAGCCCTTCACTACGGCGTCCCTCATAGCCTGAGTCGCTTTGGGACGGTATACCCCCATAAACCAAACCAAACCAAACCTTCTCGTACTGCATTTCAATGTAAGTTGCGCGGTTTGTTTTCTTTGTTTTACTTCCCATTGCTATTGGTGCTATTTTGTTTTGTGTGTTTTCTGCTAGAAATGTTTTCGCATATTCTGTAGTGTGACATCTCACATTGTGAACGCTGCGTGTTGGCTCTGCCCTTCAAACCCAATACCGCTTTGGCAGGCCTGTTATGTATTAGTGGGGATGATACTCTTAAAGTATTAATATTAATCCGTCTACATGCATTTGAGGACGCACAGTACATTTGAGCTAGTTGCTAATGTACCGCAGAAAAAAAAAAGCGAGGCATAGAGATGAAGGACGAAGTATAGAACAAACGCAATGCAGTGTCTGTTCTTTCGTCGCCCTTCGTCTCTTGGCTCTGTTTTGGCCCAGGAATGCATTTAACGTCTACATTTTCACCCCTCTTTACCGCAGATGTTTGTCCGCAAATCCGCCCGTCCACACCACGAGAAAACAGCTACCTCCAGTTGTGCAGCTATCACGTGCAGACAGGAGGCAGTTGACAGAAACATAGGCGAATGAGAAGACTGAAGTAATAGGAGCTTCGCTACGTCCGCCGAAACTGCTGCTGCAGCAACACATATCACAATACCCCCTCCCATTGAAATGGTATACAGGTAGTAGAACCATACATTATGCTATTCAAAACGTAACCTCAGAGGTGCGCCTTCTTCCACGCGGCAGCTCAAATATCGAACATTTGTTCGCCCTCAACTTGAATACGCATCTTCCATGTGGTCACCTCATCAAGACTACGTAATGCATTCCTTAAAGCGCGTAGAAAATAGTGCTGCTCGCTTTGTTGATCGAACTCCTTCTTTTAACTTTCTATCTCCTGCATTCCATTCCCCTTTCTCAACTTATGCCGCATGATACACTCCCCCCCCCCCCCCAAAAAAAAAGTAAAAAAGGTGCATAGCGGGCATACATCGAATGCACTGCGCTCCCCTAAGCAAATAAGCTTTTTTAATCTTTTACTTTTAAATTTAATTTTTAATTTATCTGAACATGAAACACGATGCTCCGTTCATAGCCGCTGCCAACATCGATAATTGGTTTTGAGCAAAAGAGAAAACATAAATTTTCTGGAGTTCAACCCGGCTGAACCTAGCTTACAGCGCCCTGTCGACGTTCTTGATCATAAGGATCATCTACACGATACACGGCCGAAGCACTGGTTCCAGCGCGCGACTCCTCCTCCATGGCTGTCTGCGAACGCCAAGCAACGCTTCGCGCTTTTTATTATCGGATGAACGGCGAGACACGTGGCTCAGCGCAGCTGCGAGGTGAGCGTTGAATGATGTCGTTCAACGTAGTTGCGAAGGCGAGCAAACGCCGTCGGCTTCGCGCGCCGCAGCTGCGCCGATGTGCGGCGAGTCACATGGTATGACGTCACAGTCACACCCCAGCTCCGCCGCTTGAAGGTCATTCTTCGGGATTACATGGCCTGGTGGTTTTTCATGGGAAGAGTAGAGCTCCCGCTCTGAAATTGGTTCTCAGGAAATGAAGTGCATCCGTGCCGTAAGGGAAGGGATATAGGAGGGAGTGAAAGAAGAAAGGAAGAAAGAGGTGCCGTAGTGGAGGGCTCCGGAATAATTTCGACCACCTGGGGATCTTTAACGTGCACTGACGCCTTTTTTGCGTTACGCCTCCATCGACAGGCGGGCCGGTTTTGAAACCGGGAACTCCGGCTCAGCGGCCGAACGTACTAGGCAACGCGGCGGGTACGAACGCCGACTTGGCCTTTCGGCGCTCCCCCAGGAGGAGTAGAAGGTGCACGAGCATTTCGGTTTTCATTTGCGTTTCGGTTCGAGGCTCGGTTTTCAAGCTCAAGCTGGGCTTCAAAGATCGGCAAAATCGGACTCAAGCTTCGCCTTAGGGTATGACGCGAGCGCATGTGTGCGGAATTGGTCATTCTCTGCTTCACATTCATAGATGGGGGTCGTCATAGCGTTCCTGGCGCAGCGGTGAAGCGATGACGCAAATTGCGCTTCCCCAGCAACCTCAAGGTGACGGAGAGAGGCCACTGGGTGGCCACTGGGGCACCCACCGCTCCAGGCGAAGAACAGCATGCTAGCCGTACGGGTCCTCACGAGCCGATACCAGGCTTTCGTGGAATCGCCGGCGTGTGTCAACCTTTCATAGAGGAATGCGCGCTGGTGACGCGCATGTGTCTGTGGGCGCCAGCAGCAAGCCCAAGGCTGCCTTAACAGAAAGCAACCCCCCCCCCCCCCCCCCCCCCCCCCAGAAGGGATGCGGGTGCACTATTGAAGTTGCAGGACGGGAGGCGCGATTAGGCGAACCAACCGCTTTTGCGCAATTCACTGGATGCGTCATATGGTGCAACTAGGGTTGACGATTTTCTTAGAATTTCTGTTTTGAGGGTTTCACGCAGCAAGCAACCAAGCCGAGCTCCGATTGAATGTTGTCCGCATGTGAGAGGGACTCTTGAGGGCACTCTTTCTTCCACCGTGCTTGGGGGTACAAAACCAAGCCCGGGAGCCCAATCCATCGTTCTGGGCTAGGTTTAGATGCTCTGCATCTTCGGCTATGCCGAGGAGGGATGATTTTCCTTATCAGCGAGATCTACGTTGTGTTGTATTAAGCTCATTTTGCTGTAAATTTGTAATTCTTGTAAATGTGTTGTATATATAAAGCTTCAAGTCCCTCTGTCGCTATTGCTCCTCGTGCTACGAGTCTTTTAAGAAAACAGTCTCTGACTTCGCACCTCAGGTGCAAAGGAAAAAGAACCACGCAAGATATCACAAATCATTTCTATATACGGCTATGGCAAGGCATTTCAGCCGCCGCGGTGGCTCAATGGTTGCGGGGCTGGGCTGCTGCCCCGAAAGTCGCGGATTCGATCCCGGCCGCGGCGGTCGCATTTCGATGTAGGCGAAATGCAAGAGGCCCGTGTACTGTGCGATGTCAGTGCACGTTACAGAAGGCCAGGTGGTGGAAATTATCCGGAGCCCTCCATTACGGCGTCCCTCGTAGCCTGGGTCACCTTGGGACGTTACACCCCATAAACCAAACCAAGGCATTTCGATGGACGCATACTTGCAGAAACGGTGGGGCAGCGAGGCTCTGGTTTCCTTTGAAGAAATTCAGTGATTACCGCAACCCTCTCAGAAGAATGGTGCACATTTCGGGCTTAAAAGCCAAATAATTTATAAATTAGCTGAGCATATATCTGTGCAAGACACACAGTATCGTTGAAAGTTTAAACAAAGGCGAAAAAAAATAGAGCTTCAAGTGTTTCCCCGATTGTATGCGTAGAACCTGAATGGAGTATGCACTTCCGTAGCGGAACCCGCTGCTCAAGTAACCAGTGAAGCAGAGACATGTAAAAAGGAGCTATCAAATAAATATGAATTCGAGATAAGAAAGGTCTGGCTGCATGGCGTCGCTGGTCACCGGAAATGCGGAAAGAGCACGGGACCGCATAACAGCCGGGCACTGCTCTGAGAACACGACACTCGGCCGCGCCGTGCGGCGGTGAGAGAACCGCTCGATTACGTGGCCCCATCTCGACCGCGGCGCTGGCACAGGCCGCGCATCGATCTCTCTTTGTTTGGCACCGAAGTGCTCGTCCGATCGACACAGGGGAACGAGGGAGGACGCAGGGTCTGGTCGCCGTGCCGCCTCCGACACTAGTTCGCCCTTCTTCCGTTTTTCCTCTTTGTCGCTGTCTGTCTTCGACGATGTCGGCGCGATGCGGCGGTCTTCTTTCCATCGACACGACGACAGCGGAAGTGCACGCCGTGTCGTGACTTTTCGACTCGACGCGATACGGGCAGCGGTGAACTTTGCCATGGCGTCTGCGCCTGGCTCTGCTCTGTCGCACTCTTTCTCTCTCGCGGGCGCCCTCTGCTTGCAGGGAGCGATAAGTGCTGTCGCTGCCACCTCTCTCTCTCTTCTCCCTCCGGTGGGAGACAGTGGTCAAGCTCGGTCGATACACGAGCTCGGCGCGTGGTCGTGGTTCCGCCCGTCAACGTTTTTGACTTGCGGTCAACACGGGCGATCATTGTAGCGCCGCTCCGACTACAGGTCCGTTGAAGAACCCCAGAGGCATCCAGTTGTTGGCGACGGCGATGAATGATGGTCACAAAAAATGATAATATGCTCGGACTGTATATTCGAGAGCACGTCATAATGGAGAGCAGGAGGCCTTCGTTGATTAGCCTCATCACCTTTACTCTCTTCGACTTCAGCAAGGTCTTGTATTCGGCCTACCTTGACAGAGGAAACCCGCTGCCGTGTTTTACTGGTATGGTAGAAAATTATTTTGTCTGAAGCGCTAACTCGGTGGGTCTGAGGAGGGAAATCAACGCAGCGTTCACTGTCTGACAGTCACCCACGCAGATGCGCAGCCTTACTGTGAAATACCGAACAGTCGGCAGGATCGGATAAAGATTTGAGTAATTTGAAAGAAAGTTCATCATCATTTCATCAGCATTAGCATCTGAACGTCTTTGCGTGAACATCTGCATCAATGTTTTATTAATTGTAATCAAAAGAAGCGCGGACGATACTTCTTTCTGCGATCTGGGAACTTTGGGTCGGCGCTTTCTCGGCGCTTGAAGAGAGTTAGCGTTGCGATATATAATAAGCTTCTAGTCCTTCTTGACTGCAACGCGCGCAGAAAACGACGAGGACGAAGACGAGAAGATACAGACACAAAATGTGATTTGTGAAATCACACACTGATTTCGAGGGCGGCGGCCACGGTAGAGATGTATTATTATTATCATTGACAACCACCGTACTCAGATAAGAAGAGAGATGATGAGGCGCTGGACATAAATATGATGGGCGGCAAGCACACCTTCAATCGCTGTGTCGAAAAAAGAGATTACGTATCTCTGTCCCAACCGCTTGACTACTTGACTTTGGTGTTATAAGCCATACTATGCGCCATGCCGAAAAAATGTAGTGCACAAATTTGAGCTATACTGTGGACTATGCTACATCGGACAAACAGGGAGACGCGTGAATGACCGCTTAAGTTAACATGAACGCTCCTTGGAACCACCCTCAAGACTAATCTTGCTTTACATTGGCATGAGTGCAAATGCACCCCAGCTTTGAGCAGGACAACCATTTTGTACAAGCATAAAGATCAGCGCACACGGGAAATAGTCGAAGCGTTCCAGATTCATCAAGAGCAAGACAAGTGTGTGAGCAAAGCATTTCTGGCGCTCACTCAAAAAGAAATTGATTATCTCAGCGGCTCAGTGACGAGTGGCGGTTCTACTTCTTTCCTTTTGTTGACTTACACAATCAGCGATGCACTGCCACGTGTTGATTGTGCTTAGGTTCTCTGAATTATTTCGCCATCAAAGCCATAAAATCATCAGCCGTAGGTCAGCGCTTGTGGCTGTCCTCTCCTTTAGTCCTGTATATTTTGCGCTGTACCTTTTCCTGTGATACGTACCGACTAGCTCGCACAAGTACCCTTTTCCTATGTATTTCGACCAACGTTCCGACTAAAGAAATCGGTTGAAAGTTAGCGCTTGTCTTTTCTCGTCTTCGTCCTCGTCGTTTTCTGTGCGCGTTGTTGTGCAGAATGGATTACAAACTAGACCCCAAACCCACACCTTACCAAGCTTCTAATCAGTTTGCGGAAAAGCTTAAAAACAGTTCTCAGGTAAGGGTGGATATATATCGTGTAGGTATCTTCTCGATGTCCCCGGCAATTTTCTGCTGGAAACTATATATCGGAATCGTTTCTCCATCGTGCTGACTACGTTTCCGTGGAGACAAAAGCGCCCGTGCTCGTTCGAAGTAAATCGGGAGTCTCCCGCTGTGCAGCGCCTGAATGAAGCTTTCGTTTCGCAAAGGCAGAGCGCTTCTTCCCTCTCCAGCGGCCATTTATAAAAATATCGAAGGAGACCCACATTTAAGCCTAAATTAAGGCAAGGAGAACAGAACCGAATCCAAAATTTCCTATTGTCAAGGGTGCAGCTCTAGTGCTAGCCTCAGCGTCTGCCAAGTAACAAGAGACACTCCTAGTGCTGGTCTCCATGATGCTAAGACTGCAATGTTGATTATATATCTTGCCTTTCTGCCACGAACAGAGATCACCTGCGTCGTCCTGGCTCACTATAGCCGAGCAACTGCAAAGAGGCCTAAAATTAATAGTAAAAAAAGCCTTACAAATACGACTATTTGCATACAGGCACAGCCACGGAGAAGGCGATGCAGTGTCAGTTTCTGAAGCAAAGAAACAGTAATTTCCTATAGAAAGTCTCCTGCTTGTCGGAGAAAAATTGTCCGGCGTCGGGCACGTCGTCGACCGTTTAAAGCCGTGCAGCCGGAGCGGCTGCAACCCGCCGGCCACCTAGGTGGGCCGCCTATAGATCACGTGACCTGGTGGAGCCATCGCAACCGGCCCACAGGATTGTGTGCAAACTGACCACCGTGCCTGGTGGCTGTTAAATTAATGACTGCTTGCCAGAGATTGCTCGGGAAGAGCAACCCGGGTCTCACAAGCCCCACCGGTGGCAGCACCTGGCATCGCAGAGCAGAGGCGCATCGCATAACCGATGCACCACTGCACCAGGAGGGGCATGACAACTCCCGGTTGTCTATGAATGTAAAGTCGAGAATTTCCAATTCCGCATACATGGAAACTAACGGTTTCACATCATAACCTTAAGCCCGACCTTAAGTGCCACAATATTATTGGTTGGGTTTGAGCACTATGCTATCGCCGCTCTTTTTTTATTTATTGCCACGCTATCTCCGCAACCTGTCATGCCTCGTGTTAAAGTGGCACACACTCGCGCTGTGCATTGCACGTCGTCGTCTTCATGCACTTTCATCTGTGCGAAAAAGTCACGAAAGCAAAGGAAACGCGCATGACTGGGCCAGTTACAGTACAGCGCGCCGCTTTCGCACGATATTTCCTGCTTAGCAACGCTAAACCGCCAGCAATTTTTATTTTCCGCAACAAAACGAAACTCGCCGCATGAGGCGCGCCGTAAGTCAAATGCAAGCGCAATGTGCGCTGGTGACGTTTGCAGTTACTGCGGCGGCCAATTCTAAGCGCATGTGGTAATTTCCCCGACTAGGAAAACTCGGAGCTGAGCTTAAACTGCAGGCGGCGTTATCTTTTGCTTCGTTGCCTGCAGCTGCAGAAGAAAAAGATTAGTCAGCGTCAAATACGCGACCGTCGATTCTGAGAGCCCTGATAAGCCCAACCTGCAGTTTTCTTACCTGTTATTTGCATCCGCCACTTTTCATGTGACTATCTGACGGGCTGCATGCGAGGCATCATCGTCATCCGCTCATTTAGAGCCCAGGTTTGGCTTCTGTTGGTGTGTGATTGCTGCGTGTTCGGAAGTGCATCAGACGGAAAAGTTTCGTCCGCGAAGCGAAAAGAGCTTGCGCGGAAGTGGCCGTAGGCTAGTAGGCTGTTCTTCTCGGGGTTTGTGGCGCCAGTTACACAAAAAGCGCTGGCCTCACGGGTGCGTGTTTTGGTGGTGCGTGAGCGACATGCCATGGTAGCGCCAGGGTGCCTCAAGTTACTTGAATGTGCAGAAGTGTCACCTCGCCCATGTAAAGAGCAAAATGTCAACGTCGCCGTGTGAATATTGGAGAATGGCCGCGCCAGCGCAACACCCCACTACTCTGTTGCCGACAATTGGGTGGAGATTGTGATCGCTGATGTGAGCGTGCCAATGGAAGCGTAGCTGAAATCCAGACTGCATGCTGCCGAGCATCCTGGCCGTCGTATACTGACTCGTCCCACATCTCTACCGATATTTAATAGACTTAGGACCGCAGGATGTCTTGCTCACAAAAGAAAGTGATCAGCCAGTGCCACCCATGGCCTGGCGCACACCTCCGTCAGGGAAATTGTCGGTGCATATGGAGCGAGCCCGGCTTCAGTTGGGAGGCCACTTTGCAGACACAGCTTCCACGCATATCACGTGTTTCTTCACCAGGAGCTGACACCGAATGACTTTCAGGAACGGTTAAATTTTTGCAACTGGTGCCCGATTCGATGCGACGAAGACCCGGAATTTCTCCAGAGCGCATTGGATTGACGAGACACGATGCTGTAGGGATTCGAATGTGAGTTCCCACAAGAACCATAATTGGTCGAACCAGAACCCACACTGTCTATGTCAGCATAAGCTCCAAGTAAGATGTTCAGAAAATGTTTAATAATTGGTTTTTTGGGAAAGGAAATAGCGCAGTATCTGTCTCATATATCGTTGGACACCTGAACCTCGCCGTAAGGGAAGGGATAAAGGAGGGAGTGAAAGAAGAAAGGAAGAGAGAGGTGCCGTAGTGGAGGGCTCCGGAATAATTTCGACCACCAGGGTATCTTTAAAGTGCACTGACATCGCACAGTACACGGGCGCCTTAGCGTTTTTCCTCCATAAAAACGCAGCCACTGCGGTCGGGTTTGAACCCGGGAACTCCGGATTAGTAGCCGAGCGCCCTAACCACTAAGCCACCGCGGCGGGTGAGTTTTGGTGTGCCATTTATAACGGCCGTATTGTTGGGCGCTACTTCATTTATGGAAGCCTTCCTGAAAATAAATACACTTACTGCGTTCTAAATGAGGTTTTTGGTCTGGGCTAGTTGGTTAATTGTTTTTCTCCGACAGATTACAGCAGTGCTATGTAACACGGACAAAGGAACGAAAGAAGGCGTCCTGTCGTGGGCGTCTTCTTCCCGTGTCCGTGTTACAGAGCGCTGGGGTAATCTGCGTTCTAAAGGGCGTCGTCGTTTCTGAACTAGCCTCCGAGTTGCCACTGGTTGTACTGAACAGAATGTGGTTCCAGCAAGACGGAGTCCCGCCGCTTTTTTTTTTCTTCGGCTCGCCAATTCGTAGACGAGTTCATTCCGAGCGATGATTGGGCGCGGTGGAACTACAACCAGGCCTCCTAGGTTGGCCGGTTTATCACCCTTGGAGATATGTTAAAAATTAGGTTTTCAAGACGGAACCAGCCAACCTCGAGGATCTGCAGCAACGTGTAGGAATATCACTTGAGAATGTCCTCAGGCAGATGCTTTGATCTGCTGTGAACGCCATGAAAGGCCGCCTTCTGTGCATCGCAATGGAGGGATAGAAATTTGAGCTCATGATGTAAAAATTGTCTGTTGTCGCCCCAAATGACAATTATTTTGTGGGGAAGTGTTCAAATCGGGCTGCAACCAATTAAAACATTGAAATATACAAATTTTGTTCATTCATGTTTGTTGTATGACTCCCAGCTGCTAAACGCCTGTGGTCAAAATTTCCTAATCATGGGCTACCACTCCCTACGGCAAATGAGACGAATCTGCTTCCGCACGCGGCAACAGAATTGAGGCATCTGGTTTGAAGTAACGTCGAGCTACAATGACAAAAAAGTTTCAGCCGCGGAGTCATTTTCGTTTATTTTAGGTGTCAAGCAGATATACAATGTAAAAAAATAAACATTTATTAAGTTACTCAATTCATGTCAAGAAAAAAGCACACCTAAACAAATCTGCGCGCTGTGACAGAAGCGTGACTTTATTCCTTTTACGAAGCTAGCGTGATGCGAAAGAAAAAAAAACGTACTTCCGGGAAGCAACTGCATGGGCAGAGCGCATGGCCTATAGGGGTTCTCAGGATCGACGGCCGCGTATAGTTGGCGAGTCTCTTTCTTGCGGTGGCTGAGTGGTTACGGCGCTCGGCTTCCGGCCCGAAAGACGCAGGTTCGATCCCGGCCGCGGCGGTCAAATTTCGATGGAGGCGAAATTCTAGAGACCCGTGTACTGTGCGATGTCAGTGCGCGTTAAAGAACCTCAGGTGGTCGAAATTTCCGGAGCCCTTCACTACGGCGTCTCTCATAGCTGGAGTCGCTTTGGGACGTTAAACCTCCATAAAATAAACCAAACATCTTTCTTGCGCCTAGCGACGAAGCAAAAGATGACGACTGCCGCGGTATAAGCTCAGCGCCGAGGCCAGGGAAAACAGCACACCAATTTCGAATCTGTCGCCGTTGTGATTGCAACACGTCCCCAGCGGATCTTGCGTTTGCATTAATTAGCCTTCCGACGCTGCTCATGAGCTGAGGTTGGGTTTGATGTGGAAAAAAGCACGAGGTTTTCTCGCGCTGCAGGGCTTCGGAAAATGACTTTTTATTCGATTTAAAAATTGATACTGCATTGTGACATTCCTTGTGTGCTACGAGGTACATTCCTTGTGTGTGCTACGAGGTACATTCCTTGTGTGTGCTACGAGGTACATTCCTTGTGTGTGCTACAAGGATCCATGTTCGACGGCGCGGCGTAGACGGAGACCCAGATGACAGGCATCATCAATTACCCAGCCATGCTCGTTGAGAGTGACAACCAGAACGAAGGGGTTTAAGCCCAACCGGACCCAACCGGCCCCGCCGCCGCCGCCGCGGGGAAACAGGCTTTATCCTCCCCAATTGGCGTGGCGGTTCCAGTGGCGGCCCTTCCGAGCACATTCCAGGACAAGGGAACTGTCAGCGATCCAGAGCGCGCCGTACCACAGCCGACGCTATGCGCTACCGCGAAGACAACATTCTTTCCCTCTGACTCAACACGTGAAGGGGGCGAGACCATAAGTGGGGTGGTATGTTTGTGCGCCCAAGTGAAAGCCCTAGCCCCCCCTCCTTCCCCTCCGGCGTGGGCGTGCTCACCCTAGGGAGTGTGGAGAAGAGGGTATAAAAAGGGACAAGCAGTACGGAAGAAGCACGCTCAGGACGACATCGTTCGCCAAGAGGGCCTTCAGCGCCGAAGCCCGACGGCGTGCAGCTTATGCCAGCAACCGCTCGAGCCCAACTCCGGAGCCACTCCATCGCCCCCATGAAGTCGTCGGCACGTAAGCTCGGACGCCCCAGCCTCTGATGTATAATCTTAATCATGTGTAATTATTGAATATACCTGTTTGTTTAAACTGAGCCATACGGTGTCTCTTTGCCTCTCCGTCCCGTGTGGACCTGCGCATTATGGGGGTCATCACACTGGTGTCAGAAGTGGGGTCTCAAAAGCAAATGTCCTCTGAATGCTGCGACATTCATGACTTCAAAATTGTAATCAAAAGGGAATCACGGGACTGATTGTGGGACTTTTACCCCCATTTGAGAGGCTTGAGGCACCGGAGGGCTTGAAAAAAAAATGTCTTTATCTGAGGGAGCTCCCACTCCACAGCCGTCGCTCGGAGCAAGCATGCTGGCATTAGGAAGCGTCATTCCGACGTTTCCAGGAGATAAGACAGGGGTTCCAATCTGCGATTTCTTTTCCATGCTAGAAGAGATTGGGAAAATGGGGGGATGGTCCGATGCTCAAATGCTGGGAATGGCGAGGTGTAAGATGGCAGGAGCTGCTCATGATTTTGCATGGCGAGACGAAAAAGTAAAATCCACAAAATCATTTGCGGAATTTAAGAAGCTCGCGTTTGAGCATTTCGACACTGAACCACGTCACGTGCGGGTACAGAGGTTCCGTGACGCCGGACAGATGGTAGGGGAGGACGTGCGAACATTTGCGTCGCGGCTTCAGCGCCTAGCACGCGATACGTTAAGCAGGGAGGAGGAAGGAGACCAGCTAAGGAAGAAATACGCGGAGGATCTACTTAAAGAGGAAATGACCGCTTTGTTCGTGGCTGGTCTGCAAGACCCCGTGCGCCGGTTCGTGCTCTCGCGCAAGCCGAGCAATTTCGACCAAGCCGTGGAGGCCGCATTGGATGAGGAACGAAATGAGGCGTTAACGACAGCCGCAGCGAGAGTACGCGTCATTGAGAGAGCGGTGCTCAACCCTGAGGTTGCTCTCTTGACAGAGCGGTTAGATCGCTTGGAACAGCTGCTATCTCAGCAGGTAGAACGCCAGGTTGAAGCACGCGCTCAACAGCGCCCATTCGCTGGAAACCGGAGACCGCCACAAAGCTACAGGCGCGGTATGCGAGATTTTGAAGAAATCGTATGCTTCGCTTGCCAGGGTCGCGGACACATCGCCAGGTTCTGCCAAAACGTGCGCCGTGGGGAGCCACAAAGAGAAGCAGGCGAGACACGCCCTAAGCAAGCCTACAGCGGGGCTCCAGATACCGAGACAAAAAACTAGTTAGTCCTCCCCAGCCTGAGGAGCGTGGGGAGGGAGCAGTGGATGATGAGGTGGTGGTAGTTTGTGTGGCCGACGAGGCATGCCCTGTTGTGCGTTGCAAGTTAAATGGTTGTTGCATGGAATTGTTGATAGATACGGGGTCAAAGGTGACATTGCTTAAGGAGAGCAGTTTTAACACGCTTCGAAGGAAGGGGGACCGCGAGGTGTTGGAAGCGTCTGGTGGTATGGCAACCAAATTTGTAGGCATAACGGGGGATCCTCTTGGCATAAGTGGACTCTACCGGTTACACTTCTCTCTCGGCGGAATTGCATTGGAGCACCCCTGCTACGTATGCCCGGACACGGTGTCTCTGCCAAACGGAGTGTCAGGTATATTAGGGCAGGATTTTTTGAGAAAAGGGAAGGTAGTAGTCTCATTCTCTGAGGAAGAGGTTAATGCGGGCGGCTCAAAAGTTCCGTTTTTGAACAGGAGAGGGGCTGAGATTCGCATTACCGATATTGACACCCGTCAAACAGTGGGATCATTGGAGAAGGTATATTCGCGGGTTGCCGTCCGGCTGGTCGAGGAGGCGGTCGTCCTTCCTTGGTCGGAGCACATTTTGTACGCGTTTGTGCCTTCAGATGTAGAGAGCGGCGCCGTGGGAGTGCTTGAGCCGGTCGACTCTCTCAGCAATGGCCTGAAGGCAGCCGCGTGCCTCGTGACAGTTAATGACGCCCACAGAGTGCCCCTACGGGTGGTTAACTGTAGCCAGCAGCCACTGAGCCTTCCCAAGAACAAAACATTGGCTTTCTTCACCTCTGCGATAGAGCAACGTGAGCCCACCGATACGGTACTCGCAACTGTAGAGCATGCTAGTCCTTCGGCTGCTCCAAAGGTGTCGTTCGATCTTTCTCACGTAAAATCCAGGGAGAGGGAGGCTCTGGCTGGTTTGCTGAACGACTACTCGGAGGTATTCGCCGCGTCCAACCTGGATTTGGGCTGCTGTGGCGTTATAAAGCACAGGATAGAAACCGGCACTTCATCGCCCGTTTACCAGCGTGCGTACAGGATTCCTTACTCCCAACGTGAGGAGATGGAGCGGCAGGTGCAGGACCTGATTGATCGCGGCATTGTCGAACACTCAAAGTCACCCTGGGGAGCACCAGCACTATTGGTGGAAAAGCCAGATGGCTCGTATCGATTGGTAGTGGACTACCGCAAACTAAATGCCGTAACTCGCATCGATCCATACCCCATCCCCAATATACAGGAGACGCTTTCTCAGCTGGGCTCTGCCAGGTACTTCACGGTAGTGGACATGGCGGCGGGATTCTGGCAGATAGCAATGGATCCGGCAGATGCCGAGAAAACGGCATTCAACACGCCCTCAGGGCACTATGAATGGAAAAGAATGCCGATGGGTCTGGCCAACAGCCCTGCTGTCTGGCAGAGAACCGCTGATGTTATCCTGGCAGGTCTTCTGGGGAGGCTGTGCTTCGTGTATATGGATGACATTATCATATACAGTGACAGTTTTGATAACCATTTGCGCGATATTGAGCAGGTTTTGGTGCGACTAAGAGCAGCGGGTCTCAAGCTGAAGCCCTCTAAGTGCCAATTCCTCAAAAACGAGGTGAAATACCTCGGGCACGTTGTTTCAGCTGACGGCGTGCGACCGGACCCTGAGAAACTAAGGTGTGTCTCGGATTTTCCATCCCCGACTAGCGTCCGCCAGGTCCGGCAGTTTCTCGGCCTGATCGGTTACTACCGAAGGCACATAGAGGAGTTCGCCAAGCTCGCTAAGCCGCTCACCGCCTTAACAGCCAAAAATGTCGCCTTTCGCTGGGACGAAAACGCGGAGAATGCTTTTGGGGCCCTGAAAAGGAAGCTAATGAGTGCACCGCTGTTGCGCCACCCGGATTTTAGTTTGCCCTTCGTTATGGCCACAGATGCGTCAAAGTTCGCAGTTGGTGCCGTGCTATCTCAGGTTATCGAGGACAAAGAACATCCCGTTGCTTTTGCTAGCCGACAGCTGAGCCCCACAGAGCAAAAGTACGGAGCTACGGAAAGGGAGTGCCTCGCCGTTGTCTGGGCAGTAAAGCACTTCAGATGCTACCTTTACGGCCGCAAATTCAAGCTAGTCACAGACTGCCATCCTCTGAAATGGGTGATGAGTGTCAGGGACCCTAGCTCGCGACTCGCTAGATGGAATCTACACCTGCAGGAATACTGCTTTGAAGTTGAGCACAAGTCAGGAAAGACACATCTGAATGCTGATGCACTCAGCCGCACAGCTGCCGTGGCAGCTATAGATGAGTTTGTCCCCGTAGTCGACCCCGCCGAATTACGCACAGAGCAGTGCAAAGATCCTGACCTGAAGCGAATAATCGAAAGCTTAGAGGGCGCACCGTCTCACCCCGAACAGCTAGGTTATTTCATTGGCAAAGACGGCACCCTGTGTCGGCGCACGAGGCCAACCAGGAAAGGGAGACCAGAGAAAACCGCTTGGGAGAGAGTCGTCATACCTCGGTCGTGGACAGAAAGGGTTCTTCGCGCGTTTCACGATGCGCCATGCGCCGGTCATTTTGGCGTAGCGAAGACACGCAGGCGTGTGGAGCGTTTGTACTTTTGGAGTGGCATGCGACAGGATGTTAGAGACTACTGTGCGAAGTGTCATTCCTGTCTCGAAAGAAAAACACCCAAGGGACGAAGACCAGCTCCAATTCAGCCGTTCCCTGAGGTTTCGGCTCCCTTCGAGCGGACAGGTATGGACATAATGGGCCCCTTGCCCACGACCACTTCCGGAAACAAGTACATTTTAGTATTTGGCGATCACCTTTCAAAATACGCGGAAGCGGTAGCACTCCCAGATCAGAAGGCAGACACGGTTGCAAGAGCATTTGTCGAACAGATCGTGCTCCGACATGGACCCCCGAGGCAACTCTTGACAGATCGGGGAACGAACTTCGTGTCGCAGCTAATGAGGAGAGTTTGCGAGCTGCTTAAGATCGCTAAGAAGCAGACAACACCGTACCATCCGGCTTGCAACGGCGCGGTGGAGCGACTGAACCAAACCGTGGCCGGGTTCCTGTCGCATTTTGTTTCGCGCGACCAGCGGGACTGGGACTTGTGGCTCCCGTATGCAATGTTTGCCTACAATTCCGCAGCACACGAGAGCACGGGCGAATCGCCATTCTTTCTTCTCTACGGCCGAGACCCGGACCAGCCTAGTGAAGTGCCAGAGGGCCCCCGTCGTGTCCCATACGCTTCACTGGACGACTATAAGGTTGAGCTAGAATCGCGCTTGCAAGTGGCGAGGGACATCGCAAAGGAGCCCTTAAAGAAAGCGGCGAAGCGCAGGAAGGAGGTGCACGATCGCAGTGCTAGAGACGCGCCGTTTGATGTGGGGGACAGCGTGTACATTGAAAACTGCCAAAGGCAGATTGGGCTAGCTCGTAAGTTCCAGACGAAGTGGAGAGGACCGTGCGAGGTTGTCGAGAAGCTTTCTCCGGTAAACTTCAGAGTCCGAGACGTGAACCGGCGCTTGATAAGGATACACGCAAATCGCCTCAAGTCGGCACCGGTTCAGTATTCACGAAATGAGGAAAGGGAAAGCGCGGATTTTGATGGGGACAGAAGTGAAGCGGAGCGCGCAGATAGTTCGCAAGAAACGCCCTCTCCTGCATTTGTTCGGCAGGCGCCAGAGGTGACGGCCGGAATGCCACCGGATTTACTTCATGCATTGCTAGAAGAAGAAGCGCGCGAGGTTGCCGCGCAGATAACGCCAGGAGAGGCTCCTGCCACGAGCCCTCGCGAGTCCCAAAGCAGACAAAGGGTCACAGACTTACTTAGTATGACTCATGAAGGCCGATATCCGCTGCGAAATCGGAAAGCTAAGTCGGACTAATGGCGTAAACAGAGCGGAGTTTTGAACTGGTTAGAATTGTGTAATGCCACAGCTCATAACATTGCTATGTGCTTATGTGTTAAGTTATCGGAGTTGGTAGTTAAACCTTTCTGTCATTAAGTAACACCTTCACAGGAGAGCATGCGGAGCGCATGCAGAACCTGCCCTACTTCCTTTCGTTATCTATATTTTTGTCTGTGCCGTGATCGTGCTAGAAGTGGGAGCTCCTTTGTAACTGTGGTAAATTTATTTCGTCCAGTTTGGACTAGAAAGGAGAGGCTTGGGTGCTGAGTTTCATGTTTATCTGTAAAAGAAGATCAGTGCTGCCCCTGGAGACGCCAGTTATGACAGCGGAGGCATATGGTGTTGTGCAGTGGTGTTGAGTGCAGCGAAAAGTGTTTTGTCGGACGCACTGTGCGAGGCGATTCAGAAAGACAAGGGGAGCTGCGTGGACTCAAATGTTCGGAGAACATTCTTCTGGAGGGTGAGCGAGTGTGACATTCCTTGTGTGCTACGAGGTACATTCCTTGTGTGTGCTACGAGGTACATTCCTTGTGTGTGCTACGAGGTACATTCCTTGTGTGTGCTACGAGGATCCACGTTCGACGGCGCGGCGTAGACGGAGACCCAGATGACAGGCATCATCAATTACCCAGCCATGCTCGTTGAGAGTGACAACCAGAACGAAGGGGTTTAAGCCCAACCGGACCCAACCGGACCCCGCCGCCGCCGCCGCGGGGAAACAGGCTTTATCCTCCCCAATTGGCGTGGCGGTTCCAGTGGCGGCCCTTCCGAGCACATTCCAGGACAAGGGAACTGTCAGCGATCCAGAGCGCGCCGTACCACAGCCGACGCTATGCGCTACCGCGAAGACAACATTCTTTCCCTCTGACTCAACACGTGAAGGGGGCGAGACCATAAGTGGGGTGGTATGTTTGTGCGCCCAAGTGAAAGCCCTAGCCCCCCCTCCTTCCCCTCCGGCGTGGGCGTGCTCACCCTAGGGAGTGTGGAGAAGAGGATATAAAAATGGACAAGCAGTACGGAAGAAGCACGCTCAGGACGACATCGTTCGCCAAGAGGGCCTTCAGCGCCGAAGCCCGACGGCGTGCAGCTTCTGCCAGCAACCGCTCGAGCCCAACTCCGGAGCCACTCCATCGCCCCCATGAAGTCGTCGGCACGTAAGCTCGGACGCCCCAGCCTCTGATGTATAATCTTAATCATGTGTAATTATTGAATATACCTGTTTGTTTAAACTGAGCCATACGGTGTCTCTTTGCCTCTCCGTCCCGTGTGGACCTGCGCATTATGGGGGTCATCACAGCATCGTCTTCTCCGTGCCTACAAACTCGCGATTGCAATAATCGTCAACCTTCGTGAATTGTGAAGTTAATTCTCTAGCACATTAGCACCTTTGTTAGCAATCACTGGCGTCGGTCGCAGCTGAAAGTTGTTGTTGTTGCCTTCGTGACATGGCACATACCCACGACGGGGGATTGGCCGCAGAAGTGCCTGTTCCCGACTCACGCAGTGTTGGGATTTGAAGGCGCGGGCTCCTTTTCCAAGCCATGCACCCTGACAAGCCGACAAGCCGAGCACCAGGCCGGGGCATGGCTTGTACCCATTTTGGATGACCGGGGTTCAGTGAAGAGAGCCCCCTCCCCCCCCCCCCTAAAAAAGAGGGTAAACTGCTGCCAAGGTAATGGTTGTGCCCTGGGTGAAATATCAGAATAATTAAAAAGAAAAGAAAAATATCGGGAGAGAACTTAGGAGAATTTCCGCCCGCACAAGTTTTCTTTTTTTCTCGAAAAACCTACATTTAAGAATTTCTGACAATGTTCACTGAAGCACCCGGTGTATACATAACCGAGCAGCCACGTGCCATTTCTTGTGTTTGCCTTGTTTATAAAAATTCGTAGGGGTTCAACGTAGCTTGCGAAAGCAGGTGTTCATTCTTCAATTGGAGGGGAACATTTAAGCCCCGCCTTAAGAGTATGACGCGATATCTTTAGTGAGTTAATGCCATATATGCAGAATTGGTCATTCTCTACTTAACATTCATAGATGGCGGCGACTACTCATACCAATATATCAGCGCAGTGGCGCAGCGGTTAAGGGATGCGCCACTGCGCTGACAGGCGGCCGTTTCTATCGCAATCACCGGTGGGGA